>JACEIK010001440.1:183549-195018 GCA_018107945.1 Datura stramonium | reverse complement strand
ATATAAACATAATAAAGCATACCATATCATTCGGTAATACTAGGCATACACATAATCTAAGTACTACATAGTGTCTGAAATCCTCTACTATGTAAGATGGGTTGATGGGACAACACCTCCAACTACCCCAGCCAACAACTGAAACATAGAATAACATAAATGTCTAGTAAAACGGCCCTCAGAACATGAGGACTCACCAATAAAGCTGATAATAACCCCGAGATGGTCTAAGGATGAGGAAGAACCTGAGAGCCAAGTCCTGTATCATAAAATGATACAGCATAGAAAGTATGCGGTCAGTACGTGGAATGTACCGAGTATGCAAGGTAAATAAAATGGACAATTAAAATACATGAAACTCATAAAACATCATAAGAGTGGGACATCATGATCATATCATAAACATAGTAACATAACGTAGGGCTCAAGATTTTCAATTCATTCGTAAACCGTTCATTATCAAAATCATAAGAGAAACTTTAGCAAATCATAACTTGAGCCAATATCATAAACATAACAATGCATAAAACATGTGGAACAATGGGAGGACTCGTCATAACCTACACCATCATGGTCGAGCCTTTCATGATGCCCCAACTATCTCACTCAAATGGATAGAGTCGCCCTTGTCTTGCCAGGCGAGGGACGTGCATTATGTGATATCACGAAAGAGGAGATCATCATCATTGTAATGTATCATTATAAACCCATGGTGGCACGTGGTTATGAGACACCGGCGTAGTTCTTTGAACGTCGGGCTGCTCGGTGCTAGACACAGCTCACAAAAACATGGATATTAGGCTCATACGTTAATCAATAAAATCATTCATTAAGATTCATGGCTAAAATAAATATTCATCATTTATTGATCCCATTAAAACATAATTATCCAAGAATCAAAGGCCCTTTAGTCGGCCAACATCATAAATCGATAAATCATGAGGTCCATTTCATAAATTGTAAATCATTCTTCAACGTGTGGGCATTGCCCAATACTTTACCATGCTTTACAATACTCAATTCGTTCAAAAACATGGTTATAACATGGGTAACTTGAAAACATGCTTTTCATCATCATTAATTCGTAAATCTAAGGCCCATTCATACTTGAAGATCTTGCATATAACTTGTAAATCATCAAATCATATTGGGTATTTGAATAAACCCTTCAAATCATAGATCATGCTGGATTTGTAAAAATCAACAATTGAAGCGTAGATCATAAATCGATTCATCATAGATCATGCATAATTAGTCTTAATTGAGTAGAAATTGAAATTAATAATTTTGTAATCGAAAATAGTTGTAAAATCTGATCAAAATCCATGAAATATGATGTACATCACAATTCATAATAGCCCACTAGTAAATCATTAGATTTTCACAAAAAATTGAATTCAAAACCCCATGAGATTTTGATAGATTTTCATAAATTAATCGGGAACGGGCATGGGTATGAATGGAAACACCCATTCGTAACCCTACATACCTGGGTAAGATCAGATTCTAGAGTTCCTTGAATGCACAATGGAGAATTGATAGGGAAAAGCTTGAAACTATGCTTGATCTCCCTAAAATCTTCTTAATTTGCATGCATGGGAATGGCTTATGCAAAGGAACTTAATCTATCTTATCATGCCCATAAAAATACATAAAACGACATAGTTTAGGGCCCTAGAGCATAGGAAGGTCGAAAATACCCTTAATGAATTTACCCTAAAAACCTGCACTTGGTGATCCCATGGGCGTACCAACGAGTTGGTGGATGCTACCACAACTCGTAGTACGGCCCATTGTCTGCACTGCCTAGCATCTGACTTCGGACTTTAGCCACGACCCAACAGAACGAGTCGTGGTTCTTCTCACGGATCGTAGGATAGACTGTTGTCAGTACCTTGATAAATCCTTAACATCCCTTACCACGAGCCTCACCACGACTCGTGGTTGCTTCCAATGTGTCATGGTACTCATCCATTAAGTGCACTAGAGATTCTGGCAACCCAAACCACGACTAGTGACCACGGGTTGTCCCTTCTCACCACAAGTCACTGGATGACCCGTGTTATCCCCAACTTCCAAGGTCCAAATTCCTCCCAAGACTACTAACAACTACCTATGGTTTCCAACCACGAGTTGTTACATCATCTGTTCTGTGACTTTTTTCCAGTTTTCAGCCAACTTCAAATTTTGATCTCGGGTCTAATCTTATGCACTTTCGCGGCATTACAATATCTCCCCCTTAGGAAAAATCATCCTCGAATGTAGGAAATAAGCATAAAACAAAGACATGTAATCCTTACACCCAAATACTGATCATTTAAGCCAAGAACTAACGGAATGACTATCTCCGATTCATATCACATAGCTGAACTGATTTCATGCTTCACATACACATCTATATACATACAAGGAACTTGAACACATGATTTGGACATGAAAACTAAGTATAATCATAGGGAAAAATTGATACCTCAAGTCGGAACTGAGCCGGTAGAGAATAAATGTGGGTATTTATACCTCATATCCGCTTTGGCTTCCCACGTAGCTCCTTCAACATGTTGATTCCTCCATAATACTTTAACTGAAGCTACTTTCTTATTCCTCTGCCTCCAAACCTGACGATCTAATATTTCCACTGGAACTTCCTCATAGATAAGGCTATCTTTTACACCAACGATGTCCACTGGGACTACTAGAGCTGAATCTCCCAAGTATTTCTTCAAAAGCGATACATGAAACACAGGATGCACGGAAGATAACTCTGAGGGAAACTCCAACTCATACGCCACCTTGCCAAATCTTCTCAAAATCCAATAGGGGCCAACATAGAGGGGACTAAGTTTTCCTTTCTTCCCAAACCGCATCACTCCCTTCATGGGAGATACCTTCAGAAACACCTAATCGTCCACCTCGAACTCCAACTGTCTCCTCCTCACATCCACATAGGGCTTTTGACGACTCTGAGCTTTTTAGCCTATATCTTATCAATTGTACCTTCACCATAGACTCATGAACCGAATCAGGCCCTATCATAGTTGCCTCAAACCATCTGATGGGCGATCTACACCTCCGCCATAAAGAGCCTTGAACGGTGCCATCTGAATGCTGGAGTGATAGCTATTATTGTAAGAAAACTCTATCAGGGGCAAGTGATCATCCAACAACCTTTGAAGTCCATCACACAAGCTCTCAACATATCCTCGAGATTCTGGATTGTCCGCTCTGCTTGACCATCCGTTTGCAGGTGAAATGTTGTGTTGAGCTTAACCTGAGTCCCAAGACCTTTTTGAAAAGACCGCTAAAACTGAGAGGTAAATTGAGTACCTCAGTCTGAAATAATGGACAAGGGTAATCCATGTAGTTGAACCAACTCCTAGATATATAGCTTGGCGTAATCCTCCGCTGAGTCCGTGGATTTCACCAATAGAAAATGTGCAACCTTGGTTAACATGTCTACCACAACCCAAATTGAATCATATTGACGGTGAGTACAAGGTAGCCCTGTTATAAAATCTATGTTAATTTCTTCCCACTTCCAAGTAGGAATGTTGATATCCTAAAGTACTCCTCCCGGCCTTTGATGTTCAACCTTCACTTGTTTACAGTTCGAGCACTTGGCTACGAATTCTGCAATATCCTTCTTCATGTCATCCCACCAATAGATTTCTCATAAATCACGATACATCTTGGTGGCACCCAGATGGATAGAATACCTGCCTCATGCAATATCTGGATCCTCAAATCATCAACATCTGAAACACATAGGCGACCCTGGTACCGAAGCACACTATCTTCCCCTTGGGAGAAGACCTCCATCTTCTGACTTCGAACAACATCCTTCAACTTTACCAAAATCGGATCCTCGTCTTGTCTAGCCTTCACATCTGTCACCAAGGACAATTCGAATCCGCTTTGAACAACAACACCGCCATCGGTAGAGTCAACCAATCTAATTCCTAACCTTGCAAGACGATGCACATCTTTCACCAGCTCTTTCTTTCCATCATCCTCATGGGACACACTCTCCATCGAGATTATACTAAGTGCATCCGCTACCATATTAGCCTTACCCGAATGGTAAAGAACACTCATATCGTAATCCTTGAGTAGCTCTAACCACCTCCTTTGTCGTAGATTGAGGTCCTTCTGTGTGAACACATATTGTAAATTGTTGTGGTCCGTAAACACATCCACATGGACCCATACAAGTAATGCAGACATATCTTCAATGCAGATACCACTGCGTCCAACTCCAAGTCATGGGTCGGATAATTATTCTCATGGATCTTTAACTGTCTAGAGGCATATGCTATCACCTTCCCTCGTTGCATCAGTACACGCCCGAGTCCGATCCTCGAAGCATCACAATACACTACGAAACCACCGGTAACCTCGAGTAGGTCAACACTGGTACGGTAGTGAGTCAAGTTTTCAACTCTTGGAAGCTCTTCTCACAAGCCTCCGACCATTGGAACTTCACCTTCTTCTGATTCAACTTGGTCAACGGTGCGACAATGGAAGAAAAACCTTCAACAAATCTCTAGTAATAGCCAACTAAACCCGATAAACTCCAAATATCCGAAGGGTTCACCGGTCTAGGCCAATTCTTCACCGCCTCGATTTTCTCAGAATCCACTTTTATGCCTTTGCTTGATACCACGTGACCCAAAAATGCTACCGAGTTCAACCGAAACTTGCACTTGTTGAACTTGGCATACAACTGGCGATCTTTAAGGATCTGAAGCACTATTCTCAAATGAGAGGCATGCTCTTCCTCGCTCCTAGAGTATATGAGGATATCATCGATGAACATGATCACGAACATATCCAAATATGGCTTGGAAACCCTATTCATCAAGTCCATAAAAGCTGCAAGAGCATTTTTTAGTCCAAAAGACATAACTACAAACTCATAATGACCATATCGCATCCTGAAGGTTGTCTTCGAAATAACACACTCTCGAACCCTGAGATGATGATACCCGAACCTGAGATCTATCTTTGAGAAACACATGGCACCCTGAAGCTTGTCAAATAAATCATCGATATTGGGTAAAGGATACATGTTCTTAACGGTGACCTTGTTCAATTGTCGATAGTCAATGCACAACTGAAGCGAACCATACTTCTTTCGGACAAATAAAACTGGTGCATCCCATGGGGACTTGCTCGACCTAATGAAGCCCTTATCCAACAGGTCCTTCAACTAATCCTTCAATTCCTTTAGCTCGGCTGGAGCCATCCTGTAAGGAGGGATAGAGATAGGCTAGTGTCGGGAAGAATGTCAATACCAAAATCAATCTCCTGCTCAAGAGGAATACCTAGAAAATTATTGGGAAAGACCTATGGATACTCACGCACCATCGGAACAGACTGGATAGTCGGGGTGTCGGATTCAATATCCTTAACCCTAACTAGATGATACATGCAACCCTTAGAAATTATCTTTCTGGCCTTAAGATAGGAAACAAATCGACCTACCAGTACCGCCAAACTACCCTTCCACTCCAAGACTAACTCACCTGGAAAAAAGAATTCCACTGCACGAGTTCTATAATTTACCGAAGCATAACATGCATACAACCAATCCATTTCAAGAATAATATTAAAGTCAGTCATGGCTAACTCTATAAGGTCTGCGGAGGTGACTTTATGCAATATAGTGACTGGGCATCCTCTATACAGCCACCTAGCTACAACCGGATCACCAACAGGAGTAGAAACTGAAAATGGTTCTGAAAAAGTCTTGGGACTAACTCTAAAGCTACTAGCAATATAAGGAGTCACAAACGACAAGGTATCCCCTGGATATAGCAAAGCATAAACATCAATATGGAGAACTCATAACATACCAGTGACCACATCTGGTGAAGTCTCCTGCTCCTGATGTGAGGCGAGGGCATAGAATCTATTTTGGCACTGTCTGCCAACTCCACTAGAAGATGCTCCCGGTGGAGCTGAACATGCTGGAGTTGTTGCTGCTCTGGTGATTTGTGCACGGCCTCTATCACCATTCTATCTAGCAAATGGACACGTTCGACGCATGTGGCCGGACCTACCACACCCATAGCAAATATAAGAGTCGAGCAAACACTCCCCGGCATGACTCTTGTCGCACTTTCCACAGGTTGGGGAGGTATGCTCTACCTGCATGTCCCTCTGATCCCTCAATCCCAAAGCTCTGATCTTCTAATCACCCTTGATTCTGGATGGAACACTAACTGATGATGGTGCTGGAGCTAGTGCCCTCTGTTGAAACTGAGGACGGTGACCACCGCCGGATCTCTGATGAGTGAACCCATGGCTATCTGTCCAAGCCCTCTTTGCCTCCCTCTCCCTCACATGAGCCGCCTCCATCTACTGGGCATACATCACTATATTAGGAAAGTCCATATCCTGATAAATCATGGAAATCTTGCAATCTTTGTCCAAATAACCCCCCACACCATGAACGAATCGTCTCACCCGCTCCCTATGGTCAACCACTAACTCTGGGGCATATTTTGACAAGCGAGTGAACTCAAGAGCATACTCCTATTTCGTCATCCTCCCTTACTTCAAATTCACAAATTCTGCTGCATTTAACTCCCTCATCTCCTGAGGGAAGAATCGAACTAGGAACGCCATTTGAAACTCTTCCAAGTAACTGGCCCTGCTCCGATGGCTCTATTGTCCCTCAATTTCCTGAACCAGATATGTGCCACCCTTTTCAGCTGATACAAGGCCAACTCTGCACATTCAACCCCATTCACCCCCATAACCTGGGTGACCTTCACAATCTCATCAATAAACTCATGCGGGTCCTCATCCACTTTAGACCCAAGGAACTCCGGAGAGTTCATCCTCAAAAAATCTCTAATTCAGGTCGCTGCCGCATTGAGATTTTGTGGGATATGCACAACAGCCTGCTGGTTGACCAGAGTGGTCAAGGTCTGAGCCAACATCTGGATAGCCGCCCAAAACTCCGCGTGAGCAACTAGCTCTGGTGCCTGGGGCTCCTAAATAGGTAGGGATTGTTGATGCCCATAATCATTTCCATCTCCGTGTCCATCACCGTTTCATATATTCTTTCATTCATTCTTCTAGGATCCATGATTCTGCAATCACGAATAGCATGAATTAGAAGGGTAGACAGACTTTTCATCGCACAACATAGATAATGAAAGAAGGGAACATTTCCTATACGTCTCGTAGCCTCCTCGTCATAAGTGTGGCGCGCTTCACACACACGAAAAAGACTCTACTTAACGCGACTTTTAGACACCCTAAGACACATCAAACCTATGGCTCTTATACAAAGTTTTTCATGACCAAAACATAGACTTGGATCGTAACACGGGACAAGGAACCCCAAGGGGCCCCGAGTCGACCCATGGCATAAGAATATCTAACTTTATTGACTTTAAGCGGAAGACTGATCATATAACATAGCAGAAACGTAAACGTAACAAAGCATATCATACCATTCGATAATACTAGGCATACACATAAGCTGAGTACTATATACTGTCTGAAAGCCTCTACTGTGTAAGATGGGTTGATGTGACAACACCACTAACTAACCCGGCTAATAAGTGAAACATAGAATAACATAAATGTCTAGTCAAACAGCCCTCAGAACATGAGGACTCACCAATAAAGCTGATAATAACCCTGAGGTGGTCTAAGGATGAGCCTGAGAGCCAAATCTTGTATCATGAAATGATACAACATAGCAAGTATGAGGTCAGTACATGGAATATATCGAGTATACAAGGTAAGTAAAATAGACATTTAAAATACGTGAAACTCATAAAACATCATAAGAGTGGGACATCTTGACCATATCATAAATATAGTAACATAATGTAGGGCTCAAGGTTTTCAATTCATTCATAAACCGTTCATTATCAAAATTATAAGAGAAACTTTAGCAAGTCATCAATTGAGACAACATCATAAACATAACAATGCATAAAAATGTGGAACAATGGGAGGACTCATCATAACCGACACCATCATGGTAGAGCCTTTCATGATGCCCCAACTATCTCGCTCAAATGGGTAGAGTCGCCCCTAGCTTGCCAGGAGAGGGACATGCATTATGTGATATCACGAAAGAGGGGATCATCATCATTGTAATGTATCATTATAAACCCACTGATGCATGTGGTTATGAGATACTGGCATAGTCCTTTGAATGTCGGACTGCTCAGTGCTAGACACGGCTCTCAAAAACATGCATATTAGGCTCATATGTAAATAAATAATATCATTCATTAAGATTCATGGCTAAAATAAACATTCATCATTCATTGATCCCCATTAAAATATAATTATCCAAGAATCAAAGGCCCTTTAGTCGGTCAACATTATAAATCGATAAATCATGAGGTCCATTTCATAAACCATAAATCATTCTTCAACATATGGGCATTGACCAATACTTTACCATGCTTTACAATACTCAATTCATTTGAAAACATGCTTATAACATGGGTAACTTGAAAACATGTTTTTCATCATTATTAATTCGTAAATCGTAAGGCCCATGCATACTTGAAGATCTTGCATATAACTTGTAAATCATCAAATCATGTTGGGTATTTGAATAAACCCTTATTTAAAATCATAGATCATGTTGGGTTTGTAAAAATCAACAATTGAAGTATATATCATAAATTGATTCATCATAGATCATGCATAATTAGGCTTAATTGAGTAGAAATCAAAATCAATAATTTTTTGATCGAAAATAGTTGTAAAATCTAATCAATATCCATGAAATATGATGTAAATCACAATTCATAATAGCCCATTAGTAAACCATTAGATTTTCACAAAATATTGAATTCAAAACCTCATGAGATTTTTGATAGATTTTCATAAATTAATAGAGAATGGGCATGGGTGTGAATAGATAAACCCATTCTTAACCCTAAATACCTGAGTAAGATCAGATTCTAGAGTTCCTTGAATGCCAATGGAGAATTGATAGGGAAAATCTTGAAACTATGCTTGATCTCCCTAAAATTTTCTTAATTTGCATGCCTGGGAATGGCTTATGCAAGAGGGACTTAACGTATCTTATCATACCCAGAAAAATACATAAAACAATGTAGTTTAGGGCCCTAGAGCATAGGAAGGTCGAAATAAATAAATTCACCTTAAAAACCTGCACTGGCTGATCCCACGGGCGTACCAAAGAGTCGTTGGATGCTACCACGACTCGTGGTATGGCCCGTTGTCTGCACTGCCCGGCATCTGACTTTGGATTCTAGCCACGACTCGACAGGACAAATCGTGGTCTCTTCTCACGGATCATAGGATCAACCATTGTCAGTCCCTTTATAAATCTTGACATCCCTTACCACGAGCCTCACCACGACTCATGGTTGTTCCAATGATCCGTGGTACTCATCCGTTAAGTGCACTAGAAATTCTAGCAACCCAAACCATGACTGGTGACTAGGGTTTGTCCCTTCTCACCACGAGTCACTGGATGACCCGTGGTATCCCCAACTTCCAAGGTCCAAATTCCTCCCACGACTACTAACAATGACACGTGGTTTCCAACCACGAGTCATTACATCATCCATTCTGTGATTTTTTACCAATTTTCAGCCAACTTCAAATTTTGATCCCGGTTCTAATCTTATGAACTTTCAAGGTATTACAGTCGATGAGCCAAACAAGCTCATAGATCTTAAATGGAGTCATGAGCGCCGGTTGCTGGCATCTTTGGCTGGTTTGGGTCTTTTTGTATATACATTTGTGTGTGGTTGTGGGTTCTAACTTGGTGCCTTGAGGCCTAGCGAGAACCCAATGCGCAAGAGTCATTCCAACTATAGGTCAAGCTGATGCATGTGTGAGAGTTGTTTCGATATATCAGAGCCTTCCTGGGGTCACACTGATTTCCCTTAGTAGGATTGAGCTTATATAAATATGAATGACCTGTGAGTTGAGAGTTGTTCTGCAAGTCTTGTGGTTGATTATTGTTGTTTATTGATATATAACCATATTATATTATTTGGATTGTTAATTGTTCTAGTTTATTATAAATTTAGATTGTGGGTTGGTTGTGTCAGTGATCTATCATCATATTTGGAAATCTTGTTTTGAGTTCAGGTATTTGGTTCTGGGTTACTATTGTTGTTTTTGTATGTTGGACCAATCTATTGGTATTCCCGTATACTCCATTATTGTTACTCTGTGTTTATTCTATTGGCGCCTTACGTATTTGGTATATTAGTGTACTGATGCCCAAGCCTGGAGGTACTGCATACATGCCTGCAGGTATTGACCTATAGGCAAATTAAGAACTGCATAGCTGAGGAGAGTTTCTAACTGTTAGTAAGCTCCAGCTTATTCGAAATTACTTTGATGGCTATTTTGGAGTTCCGCGTACCTATTGTGTAGGTCGGAGCCATGCCTTGATCATTTATCATCTTGTGACTCATTAGAGGCTCATTGACTTTTTCTTATTGGTTGTTTTGTTATTGTAGTCTTTGTTGGCCATGTCGTATAACTCATTGTACGAGTGTGACCTTATGGGCCTTGTGTATATAGTGGTTGAATCATGAGCTTGTTTCCGCTTAGTTGTTGATTACTCGGATTATGTTGCATAGTTGTGAATTCATAACATCCAAAATATATCCTTAATGCAAAAAATATACACGGCTGAAGTATCAAAACAAGTAACCCGATGATGTGTTGTGGATTTACAGCACTATCGGTGCTCAAAACTAAGAAAATAGCATGGACTTAGGTGTGTTTATGTGGATATAAGGCACTTTTCCTTTGGTTGCAGAATAAATTAGTGTTGAATCTGAAAATTGAAAAAGAAAGCCTGAAAGATGCAAAATATGCTTAGATTGCCGACCACGGTACGAGCCATAGGCAGGACCTACGAGTCTACTGATGGTCGTGAAAAGCTGCAGAAAGTGAAGTTGAAGAGATGCAATGTACGAGTCTCAATACGTCGTACCAAGCTGGTACGAGTCGTGGTGATGAAATCGTGACAAGACCCAGAAAATTTACATAAGGTGTTGACTCCTGCTACAGAAAGATAGTACGACCCGTGAGAAAAAGGTAGGAGTCATACCATGACGATCGTGATGAACTTCAGAAGAATACCAAAGTTTCAGAATCAAACCACGGGAGCTCAGTACGGGTCGTATGATAGAGGTACGAATCGTACCAAGATCCAACACTTAGCAAAATTCAGCCAACAATGCAAGGTACTACAGGAAGCTATGAGTCGTAGGAAGCTGCTACGGATCGTAACATGGCTCGTGACGACAGTGGCACTAGATATGGAAATTCATCCAGTTAGCCTAGGGAAATGATTCTTGTGTATGTATAAATACGTTTTAGGTTTTATTTTTCTGTAGACAATCGTAGACAAGTAAGAAAGACACGAAAAGACAAGGAGAGAAGAGATTTGTAGGGGAATTGAGTTGATTCAACTTGTGATCAACCTTTTCTTGA
>JACEIK010001440.1:69820-80968 GCA_018107945.1 Datura stramonium | reverse complement strand
TTGTATAATACGGGTAGGTCGGGGCCCTGTCCCGACCATCTTATCAGTATTCTTAGAGGTTTGCAGATTGTGTATATATATCTCCTTGTGGTTAGTTGTGCCGGTCGTGTGGGGCCGTGCGTTTGTTTAGCTGTTTAGTGGTTTTGATTGTGTTGGCCGTGTGGGGCCGTATTCAGATAGTAGTGGTGACCTTACCGGCCACGTAGGTGTTCAGTATTCATTATATTGAGTTAGAGATAACTAGACAGCATGGTGGCCTTGTCGGCCCGCTAGGGTTCCCTATATGAGAATGATTCTGGTTAGTTGATGTTACAGTACAGGTGACTATAGGCCCAGTCGGCCGGAGGCTGTATTTACAGCCGTTATATAGCCCGTTGATTCCATGAATCTGAGTTAGAACCAGCCGGGCACCAGATGTGCTTAGGCACAGTAGTCTAGCAGTCCAGGTCCTAATAGGGCACCAGGTGCCAGTCATACCCCCCAAGGAGGGGCGTGACAAACTTGGTATNATAGGCCCAGTCAGTCGGAGGCTGTATTTACAGCCGTTATATAGCCCGTTGATTCCATGAATCTGAGTTAGAGCCAGCCAGGCACCAGATGTGCTTAGGCCTAGTAGTCTAGCAGCCCAGGTCCTAATAGGGCACCAGGTGCCAGTCATACCCCCCAAGGCGGGGCGTGACAGTAGGGTTATGAGTGGGTGAATCCGTTCACACCCATGCCCACTCTCTCTTAATTCATGAAATTTTATTTTAAAATCTTATGGGGTTTTATCCCAATTTCTTATGAAATCCTAATGATCTATCTATGGGTTAATATCTCTCAGGTATCATATCATATTTTACGAATCATGGGAAAATTTTACAACTAATTCAATTATAGATTTATTGATTTAAATTTCTATAAAATTATGCTCAATCATACATGTTTTATGATAAATTGAGCTATGATTTTACCTTGATTTTGATGTTCTTTAACCCATCATGTTTTATGATCTATGATATGGATTTACTTAAATACTCATCATGCATTTATGATTACTAAGTATATACATGTTTTACAAGTATGCATGAACCTTATGATTTACGATTTATGATTACGGCCGACTCACGGGCCTTATCTTCATGGCTAGTTCACGTATTTACAAGCATGCTTATGATTATCATGATTGAACTAGCCTTGAATCTCATGTATATTATCCTATGAGCACTATATATGTTTTGGGAGTAGTATTTAACACCAAATAGGTTCGGAGTCTAGGTTTTGCCCCGAATCTCAGAACTACGTGCCACCGTAGGTCATGATGGGACCTCCCTTGAGACTATCCCCTTTTTCCCCAATTGGGCCTTTCATGAGTGATATCACGCCTTTCATGGTTATACCCTTGGCAAGGTACGAACACCCTCCTAACTAGGGGTTTACAAGTCAGGCTCCATGTGTGCTCGTATGGGATATGTCAGTTATAAGAATCTCCCATTGTTCCTAATAATTTGTGTATGATTATGAATATGATTAAATACTTTGGCTCAAGTTATGTTTAATAAATATTTTCTCTCGTGAGTATTATTATGAATGATTTACGAATGTTTTAAAACCTTGAGCCTTATGTTACATTATGATATCTATGCTATGATCATGTTGTCCTACTATTACGCACTTTTATGTATTTTAAACATCCATTTTATTTATCTTGCATACTCGGTACATTCCACATACTGACTAGATACTCTATATTGTAACGTTTCATGATACAGGCCCCGGTACTCAAACTTAGCCTCGTTCATAGCCGGCCTTTCAGAGTTAGCCTCCCACATCTGTTGGTGAGTCCTCATCTCCAGAGGACCATTATTTATCAGTTTTCTTTATGTATTCAGTATCAGACTTAGAGAGTTAGTTGGGGGTCTTGTCCCATCAACTCATCAGTATTAGAGGCTTTTCAGACAATAGAATATAATCAGCTTCAGATTCGTGTGTATTTCTGATGTTATATTTATTTCAGACTTCCGCTACGCTTATCATGTTAATTCTTCCTCTCTTAATTAATTGAGTTAGATGTATGTTCATGCCATGGGTCGACTTGGAGTCCCTCGGGGTTCCTTGTCCCGTGTCTCAATCTGGGCCTATGTTCGAATCGTGACAAACTTGGTATCAGAGCAATAGGTTTGAAGTGTCGTAGGGTTTCCGAAAGCCGCATTAAGTAGAGTCTTTTTTATGGGTGTGAAGAGCGCCACACTTATGACGAATAGGCTATGAAACATTTAGGAAATATTTCCTTCTTTCGTGATCTCATGTCGTGTGATGAAATGTCTATCTATCCTTCTAACTCGTGCGATATACATTTGTAGAATCATGCCCCCACGTCGATTAAATGGAAGGAGAAACGGAACGTCCACGAGAACAGCAATGGAGAGGGGAACCATCAGGCCCACTAGCCCATGAGGAGCATGCACTAGAGCCAGCTACCCACATTGAATTTAGGGAAGCAATACAGATGCTAGCACAGGCCTTAACCGCCCAGGTCAATCAACAGGTGGTGGCGTATCTCCCTCAGAACAAGAATGCGGCGGAGGCTCGGGTCAGGGATTTTCTAAGGATGAACCCCCCAGAGTTCCTTGGGTCAAAAGTAGATGAAGACCCGCATGAATTCATTAAAGAGATTTTGAAGATCACCCAGGTCATGGGGGTGGCAAATAGGGAGTGCGTTGACTTGGCCTCTTATCAGCTGAAAAGGGTTGCTCATATCTAGTTCAAACAGTGGAAGGATAGTAGGGCAGTGGTAGCAGGCCCTATCAGTTGGGAAGAGTTTCATTCTGCCTTTCTAGATCAGTTCTTCCCACGTGAGATGAGGGAACTGAAGGCGGTCAAGATTGTAAATCTAAAGCAGGGTGACATGTCAGTTTAGGAGTACGTTCTGGAGTTCACCCGTTTATCCAAGTATACGCCATAGCTAGTGCCAGACCTGAGAGCTTGGGTGACCTGATTTGTACATAGAGTGGCGGACTACCTGGATAAGGATTGTGGGATCTCCATGTTGCATCAGTACATGGATTTTACCCACATAGTTTTACACGCCCAGCAGATGGAGGCATTGTATTAGAGGCAGAGAGAAGCCAAGAGGGCCATGACAAACAATTACGGTACTTCTCAACCTAGATTGGGGGGTGGACATCGCCAGCAGTCTCATCACAGATCTTTTGCTCTAGCACCATCATCAGCTAGTGCACCATCTAGTCCGCGAGGTGATTAGAGAAGCAGGGCCTACGATTCGAGGGGCCAGGGTAGCATGCAGATAGAGCGCACCTTTCCAGCCTCTGTGAAGTGCGGCAAAAATCACCCAAGGAGGTGTTTTAGTTGGCTTAGATGCTTGTTTCAGGTGTGGCAAACCCGGACACAAACTCAGGGATTGCCCTTCAGCCAGATCAGAGGGTGGTGGAGCCCATATGCCAGTCACTAGTTCAGCATCTCCAGCAGCATGTCCCTCCCAGTAGGGTGCTTCGACTAGTTCAGCTGGCAGTCAGCGCCAAAATAGATTTTACGCCCTTGCGTCCAATTAGGAGCAGAAGACTTCCCCCGATGTGGTTACTAGTATGTTACGAGTTTTTCACCTTGATGTTTATGCTTTGTTAGATCTAGGGGCTACCTTGTCTTTTGTGACATCTTATGTGGCTAGTAGTTTCGGAGTCAGTCCCGAGATCTTGTCAAAATCCTTCTCAGTCTCTACCCCAAAGAATGATTCAATTGTAGCTAGACGGGTGTATAGGAGTTTCCCGGTCACATTCCTTCAGAATGTCACCTCAGAAGATTTAGTAGAGCTATCCATGACTGATTTTGATGTTATCCTCGACATGGATTGGCTATTCGTATGTTATGCCTCCGTTAATTGTAGAACCCGTGCGGTAGAGTTCATATTTTCGGGTGAGCCAGTCTTAGAATGGAAGGGTAGTTCAGTTGTGCCTGTAGGTCATATCATTTCCTATCTTAAGGCTAGAAAAATAATTTCTAAAGGTTGTGTGTACCATTTAGTTAGGGTTAAGGATGCTACGTGACCCCGACTATCCAGTCAGTTCCAGTGGTATGTGAGTATCCAGAAGTGCTCCTAGATGATTTACCAGGTATTCCTCCTGAGAGGGAAATCTATTTTGGTATTGACCTCCTATTCGACACGCAACCTATATCTATTCCTTCTTACAGAATGGATCTAGCCGAGCTAAATTAGTTGAAAGATCAGTTGAAGGACCTTCTAGACAAGGGTTTCATCATACCTAGCAAGTCTCCATGGGGTGCACCAGTTCTCTTTGTCCTAAAGAAAGATGGCTCTCTTCATATGTGTATTGACTATCAGTAATTGAACAAAGTCACCATCAAGAATAGGTATCCTCTGCCCAAGATTGATGATTTGTTTGACCAGCTTCAGGGTGCCAAGTTCTTTTTGAAGATAGATCTCAGATCCGGATACCATTAGCTCAGAGTTCGAGAGGGTGACATTCTGAAAACAACCTTCAAAACTTGGTATGGTCACTATGAGTTTTTAATTATGTCTTTTGGACTAATGAATGCTCCTGCAGCTTTTATGGACTTGATGAATAGGGTGTTCAAGCCATATATGGACATGTTCATGATTGTGTTCATAGATGACATTCTCATATACTCTCAGAGTGAGGAGGAGCATGCCACTCATTTGAGGGTGGTGTTGCAAACTTTGAAGGATTGTCAATTATATGCAAAATATAGCAAATGTGAGTTTTGGCTAAATTCTATGGCGTTCTTGGGTCGTGTGGTGTGCAGGTAGACTCACAGAAAATAGAAGCGGTGAAAAATTGGCCTAGACCGGTGAATCCTTTGGATATTCGGAGCTTTCTAGGCTTAGCTGGTTATTATCAGAGGTTCTTGAGGGCATTTCATCTATTGCAGCTCCATTGACCAAATTGACTCAAAAGAAGGTAAAGTTTCAATGGTCGGAGGCTTATGAGAAGAGCTTCCAAAAGCTGAAGGCTCGACTCACCTCAGCACTAGTGTTGACCCTACCCGAGGGTACCAATGGATTCGTGGTATATTATGATGCTTCAAGGATCGAACTTGGGTATGTATTGATGCAGCACGGAAAAGTTATAGCTTACGCTTCTAGACAGCTGAAAGTGCATGAAAAGAACTACCCGACTCATGATCTGAAATTTGTAGCAGTGGTATTCGCCTTGAAAATATGGAGATACTATTTGTTCGAGGTCCACGTGTATGTGTTTACGGACCATAAGAGTCTACAATATGTGTTTACCCAGAAGGATCTCAATCTTCGGTAAAGAAGGTGGTTGGAGCTACTTAAGAATTATGACATGAGTTTCCTTTATCATCTGGGGAAGGCTAATGTAGTAGAAGATGCACTTAGTAGACTCTCCATGGAAAGTGTGTCACATGTAGATGAGGGAAAGAAGGAGCTGGTAAAGGACGTGCATCGACTTGCAAGGTTGGGAGTTCGTTTGGTTGATTCGACCGAAGGCAGTGCTATAGTTCAGAATGGATCAAAATCATCCTTGGTGACTGATATGAAAGCTAGACAAGATGAGGACCCTATTTTGGTAAATTTAAAGGAGGTCGTTCAGAATCAGAAGGTAGAGGTCTTCTCTAAAGGGGGAGATGGTGTGCTTCGATACCAGGGTCGCTTATGTGTTATGGATGTTGACGATTTAAGGAATCGGATGTTGCATGAGGCTCATGGATTCAGGTATTCTATACATCCAGGTGCCACCAAGATGTACCGTGACCTACGGGAAGTCTATTGGGGAATGGCATGAAGAAGGACATAGCAGAATTTGTGGCTAAGTGTCCAAATTGTCAGCAAGTGAAGGTTGAGCACCAAAGACCTGGAAGTGTTCTCCAAGATATTAGCATTCCTACTTAGAAGTGGGAAGAAATCAATATGGACTTCATAACAGGCTTGCCTCACACTTGTCGGTAATATGACTTCATTTGGATTGTTGTCGACAAGTTGACAAAAGTCGCTCATTTTATACCGGTCAAAACTACTGATTCCACGGAGGATTATGCTAAACTATACATTCAGGAGTTGGTTCAATTGCATGGGGTACCCTTGTCCATCATATTAGACAGAGGTACTCAGTTTACCTCTCATTTTTGGAGGTCGTTTCAAAAAGGATTGGGTACTCAAGTCAAGCTCAGTACAGTATTTCACCCGCAAATAGATAGTCAAGCGGAGAGGACAATTCATAATCTCGAGGATATGTTGAGAGCATGTATGATTGACTTTAAAGGTAGTTGGGATGATCATTTGCCTCTTATTGAGTTTGCGTACAATAACAGCTATCATTCCAGTATTCAGATGGCTCCGTTCGAGGCTCTCTATGGGCGTAGATGTAGATCGCCTATTGGCTGGTTTGAAGTTGGTGAAGATACAATGATAGGACCAGATTCGGTCCATGAGGCAATGGAGAAAGTTCAGCTCATACGGGACAGGTTGAAAATAGTTCAAAGTCGCCAAAAGTCCTATGCCTATGTGAGGAGGAGAGAACTTGAGTTCGAAGTGGATGATTGGGTGTTTTTGAAGGTGTCAACCATGAAGGGAGTGATGAGGTTTGGAAAGAAAGGAAAACTCAGCCCTCGTTATGTTGGCCCTTACCAGATTGTGAAACGGGTTGGCAAGGTGGCATATGAATTGGAGTTGCCCTCAGAATTAGCTTCTGTTCATCCTGTATTTCATGTATCGCTCTTGAAGAAGTGTTTGGTTGATCCAGCTTTAGTGGTTCCGGTGGAGAGTGTGGGTGTGAGAGATAGCCTTACCTATAAGGAGATTCCGGTGGAGATATTGGATCGTCAGGTTCGGAGGCTAAGGAAAAAGGAGGTAGCTTTAGTCAAGGTGTTATGGAGGAATCAGCATGTTAAGGGAGTTACGTGGGAAGCCGAAGCGGATATGATGGCTAGATACCCGCACTTGTTCCCTTACGGCTCAGTTTCAGTTTGAGGTATCAGTTTTGCCCTAGTACTCTATTTATTTTTCATGTTCAGTTCAGGTGCCCAAGTTTCTTTTATGTAAAGTATGTATGTATGGTTCGCGAATTCAGTTCAGCCATGTAGTTCAATTCGGAGGTAGTCATTCCATCAGCTTTCATCTTAAATGATCAGTATTTGAATATGATGATTGCATTTCTCGTGGGGACCCTTTGAGGAAAATGGATAGTGCACACGACGACAGCAGGCAGCGACTCGCTCCCCTGGATGACGACTCATCCATTCCCTCATTGGGACTGACAGTCAGTTTTTAACTGCGAATTTATTAAGGGTATTATCGTCACTCCTAAGCCCTAGGGTCCTATACTACGTCGTTTTAAGCTATTTTAAGCGTGTATTAAGATAAGTTAAGTCATTCTAGCCTATTCAAAAACTCATGCATGCAAAGTTCAAGGGTGTAAAGGGCGATCAAGCATAAAACCCAAGGTTCTTCATCAATTGTTCTTCAATTCCTCTTGGGTAATTAAGGGGATGATAGAATCCAAGTCTCTCAGGTATGTAGGGTTATGAGTGGGTTAATCCGTTCACACTCGTACCCAATCTCTCCTAATTCATGAAATTTTATTTGAAAATCTTGTGGGATTTTATCCTTATTTCTTATGAAATCCTAATGATCTATCTATGGGTTAATATCTCCAGGTATCACATCATATTTTATGAATCATGGGCAGATTTTACAACTAATTCGATTATAAATTTATTGATTTAAATTTCTATAAAATTATGCCCAATCATACATGTTCTCTGATAAATTGAGTTATGATTTTACCTTGATTTTGATGTTCTTTAACTCATCATGATTTATGATCTATGATATGGATTTACTTAAATACTCATCATGAATTCATGATTACTAAGTATATACATGTTTTACAAGTATGTATGAACCTCATGATTTACAATTTATGATTATGGCCCACTCACGGGCCTTGTCTTCATGGCTAGCTCACGTATTTACAAGAATACTTATGATTATCATGATTTAACTAGCCTGTGAATCTCATGTATATTATCCTATGAGCACTATATATGTATTGGGAGTAGTATTTAACACCGAGTAGGTTCAGAGTTCATGTTTTTTCCCGAATCTCATAACTACGTGCCACTGTAGGTCATGATGGGACCTCCCTTGAGACTTTCTCCTTTTGCCCTAAATGGGCCTTTCATGAGTGATATTATGCCTTTCATGGTTCTACGCTTGGCAAGGTACGAATACCCTCCCGACTAGGGGTTTACGGGTCGGGCTCCACGTGTGCTCATATGGGGTATCTCGGTTATAAGAATCTCCCGTTGTTCCTCATGATTTATGTATGATTATGAATATGATTATATAATTTGGCTCAAGTCATGTTTAATAAAGTTTTTCTCTCAGGAGTATGATTATAAATGATTTACGAATGTTTTGAAACTTTAAGCCTTATGTTACATTATGATATCTATGTTATGATCATGTTGTCCTACTCTTACACACTTTTATGTATTTTAAATGTCCATTTTACTTATCTTGCATACTCGGTACATTCCACATACTGACCGCATACTCTATATTGTATCGTTTCATGATACAGGCCTCGGTACTCAGACTCAGCCTCATCCGTAGCGGCGTTTCAGAGTTAGCATCCCATATCTGTTGGTGAGTCCTCATCTCCCGAGGACCATTATTTATCAGTTTTTTTATGTATTCAGTATCAGACTTAGAGAGTTAGTTGGGGGTCTTGTCCCATCAACTCATCAGTATTAGAGGCTTTTTAGACAATAGAATGTAATCAGCTTTAGATTCGTGTGTATTTCTGGTGTTATGTTTATTTCAAACTTCTGCTAAGCTTATCATGTTAATTCTTCCGTTCTTAATTGATTGAGTTAGATGTATGTTCATGACATGGGTCGATTTGGAGTCCCTTGGGGTTCCTTGTCCCGTGTCTCGATCCGGGCCTATGTTCGGGTCGTGACAATTCTATTATATATTTGAGGCATTCAACATCAAACCAACTTGGATATAAACCAGCATTATCAAGATGAATTCTTTTGATTACACAATCTGAAAATTATGCTCTTAACTCAACTAATATTGAGCAAGCAACTTTGTGAGTATCAAACTGTGGGTTGATAATAAACGCATATATGACCATCTTATAGATACACCTATTTAAAATATCACATGACAAGTGAACAAGCCCATATTCACCTTTTATATTTTTTAAAATTTAGGGGATTCAATACCAACATTAGCTGATATAATCAACTTGTCTTGAGAACAAGCAACATAAAAGAATTCTTGAAGAATCCTCTAGTTCTTCAATGCATTCTGATATTCATAGCACATCATATTTAAATCAGGAAGACAAAAATGGTCATACCAACTGATAAAATTATCTGTACTAGTAAACTTCAGGTTTACCATGACATGTGTTATTTATTTTAATAAACTTCAGATTTACTATGTCATGAATTTCACATCGATAAACTTTTGATTTACTGTAGCATGTAATTTCATCATGCTTATATTTATAGTACAAATCGGGTAACCTTTCATATACATATTTCTTATCCATAGTAATTTAGAGAGTCTTAACCATTTTGATTAGTAAACTTCAGATTGACTACAACTTGTGTTTTGATCATAACAGTTTTGTATATTACAATATAGGATGAATGACATAATAATAAATAAACTCTTCGGGAGCTTTCAATTTATTTTTCATAATAAAATATTGTTTGGACTACTTGGTATCATGATTCTTATAGACAAATAATTAGACTCTTCTGGAGACCTTGATCACTAATTTTATACTATCAAATATTGATTAGACACTGCTGGTGTCATGAAAGAAAAATTAACTAGACATTACTAATATCATGAAATAATATAATAAACAAGTGTACATATAAAAATAATTGTAAATTCATAAATAACGAAAATTAGATATTAAGTTCTAAACTTCAGTATTTTAAATATTTCATTTAGGAGACTAATTAACATCTATCAAAGTGACAATCAACTAGTAATTACATCCTCCGGAAAAGATACATGAATTGTTATTTCTTTTGAGAAAATCAACAACAACTAATCATAATTTATCAATGTGGTTATAGTAGAAAACATTCTATACTGATTTCTTTTGCCTTAAAAAATAATATTGGAATAAAATTATTCAAGATGTTTTTTACGTACGATAAGTATGTGTTGTAATGACTTTTATATCACAAAATAACATATATATTCTTAGTTCTTCCATCTCTCCCAGAGGTAAGTAGTGATATTTATTTCATTCACTTCGGAGAATGAAACTTGATTATTTGAATGTGCTTGAAATAAAATATTCATCAATAGCTCATAATTTTGCTCAAGCGCAAGAAGACATTGCTTCAAATATTTCTCATATATTTTTTCAATTATTTCTTCTTCAGGAGAAAATACTACTTTGGGAGTAAATTTCAAAATTCTATTACTTTTCGAGTAGAGTTTGAAGTTCTACTACTTAGGGAGTAAAGTTCAAAATTCTACTACTTAGGGAGTAGATGTCAGATTCTTACTACTTTGGAAGTAAATCTCAAAGTCTTATTTACTACTTCACAACTAAATTTCAGATTTACTGTTTTTCGAGTAAATTTCATGTTTACTACTTCGAGAAAAATTTTCATATTTACTATTTCATGAGTATATTTAATATTACTACTTCGCGAGTAAATTTCATGATTACTACTCACAAGTAAATACTTACTACTTCTAGAGGAAATTTCTAAGTTTTATTGCTCGGGGAGTAAAGTTTAAAGTTCTACTACTTCAGGATTAGATTTATGAATCTTACTACTTCAGGAATAAAATTCAGAGTTTTATTACTTCAGGAGTAAAACATAAAATATTTAGAATATTTTTTCTCCATTATTCTATTTATTTTGGAGGTAAGTCAAGATATATTCACAACTAAATGCTCGTTCATATTTATAAGTTTTATTAAATATTATCACATTCACTTCAGGAAATGGATCTCTATTTGTAATATTTATCAAAAGTTTTCATTCTTCGAAAAAGGAACATAGTCATCTGAATGTGCCTTAACCATACAAAATTATGATAGCTTAAAATCTCTTTTAAGATATTGCTACTTCAGGAGCAAATCGAGATATATA
>JACEIK010001440.1:0-45493 GCA_018107945.1 Datura stramonium | reverse complement strand
TTCTTCCAACATGTCATTTTTCTTCATCAAAAGCATGTTTTTCCTACAAAACAACGCTAATCATGTTGGTTAGTATAAAATCACACTTCCGTATAATTTATATGAGAATGTACACATATTATTAGACAAACAAGACAAAAGTTATACATTTGAGTATCGATTTGGCATATAAATATGCCCCTTATCAATAATGGGAGGCCAGAATACACAGAGATGGTTAATTCTCTAAATGGGATAGGGTCATATATCTTTAGCCCAAAAAAGCTAGACCTGGATTTAAAGAACCGTTCAACACCACTGGCCAAACCATCTGTTGAGGTACCATCTATCCTTGAGCTGAAAGCACTACCTCCACATCTCAAGTATGCATTCCTTGGAGAAAACAACACCTTACCGGTTATAGTTGCAGTAACCTTATCCGATGAGCAGGTAGAAGCTATGGTCAACATATTGAAAAGATACAAGAAGGCAATCGAATGGACCATAGACGATATCACCGAAATCCCACCAGGCATATGCACCCATAAAATCCAGCTAGAACCAGATTCTAAGACAAGCATAGAGCATCAGCGCCGCCTGAACTCTCCCATGCAAGAAGTGGCAAAAAAGGAGATTATCAAGTGGCTAGACGCTGGGGTATTATATCCCATAGCTGACAGTCAATGGGTAAGTCTTGTTTAATGCGTACCAAAGAAGGTAGGGATTACAGTGGTCCCTAATGCAAAGAATGAGTTGATACCAACACGATCAGTCACAGGATGGCGTGTGTACATGACCTATAGGAAACTCAACCACTGCACTCAGAAGGATCACTTTCCGCTGCCATTCCTAGATCAGATGCTTGATAAACTGGCAGGTAGAGGATGGTACTGCTTCCTTGATAGATATTCCGGTTACAATCAGATCACTATTTCTCCAGAAGACCAGGAGAAGACCACCTTTACTTGTCCATATGGGACCTTTTCTTTCAAGAGAATGCCCTTCGGATTGTGTAATGCTCCAGCCACCTTTCAGCGTTGTATGATGTCCATATTTTCATACATGGTAGAGGACTCCATCAAAGTATTTATGGATGATTTCTCGGTTATAGGTGAGTCATTTGAGTCCTACCTTGAGCATTTAGGCAAAGTGCTGAAAAGATGTGAGGAAACCAATCTGGTCCTAAATTGGGAAAAATGTCATTTCATGGTTAAAGAGGGAATAGTGTTGGGCCATAAAATCTCGGGAAAGGGGATCGAGGTGGACAAGGAGAAATTGAAGTTATCTCAGGATTGCCACCCCCTATTTCCATCAAAGGGGTCAGAATTTTTTAGGGCATGCAAGGTTCTACCGACGCTTTATCAAGGATTTTTCCAAAATAGCACAGCCATTGTGCAAACTATTGGAGAAAGAGGTAAAGTTAGTATTCGATGAGGCATGTCTAAAGGCTTTTGAATGCCTAAAAGAAAAGCTCACCATTGCTTCTATCATCATAGCTCCAGATTGGTCTCTCCCCTTTGAGGTAATGTGTGACGCTTGTGGTGTTGCTCTTGTTGCTGTTTTAGGACAAAGGAGAGCAAAAATCTTTCATCCAATTATTACGCTAGCAAGACACTCAATAAAGCCCAGAAAAATTATACAGTCACGAAGCAGGAACTATTGGCAGTTGTCTTTGCATTTGAAAAATTTTGAGCATACCTTCTTGGAACCAAGGTGATCATTCACACAAACCATGCTGCATTGAGGTACCTAATGTCTAAAAAATATTCCAAACCTAGATTAATTCAGTGGGTACTCTTGCTCCAAGAATTTGAATTTGAAGTAAAATATAGGAAGGGAATAGAGAACCAGGTGGCAGATCATTTATCCAGACTTGAGGTTGAAGCAAAGGAGCAGATGGAGGTTGAGATCAATGATGCATTCCCATACGAGCAGGTATTAGCTGCATCACAGGACGATCCCTTGGTTTGTTGAGATAGCTAACTACTTGGTTAGCGACATAATGCCAGCAGACATGAATCCTCACCAGAAGAATAAGTTCTTATTTGATGTCCGACGGTATTACTCGGATGAGCCATATTTTTTCCGCATTTGCTCAGATGGGATCATTCGTAGGTGTGTCCCGGGAGTGGATATGCTGAGCATTATGGAGGTATGTCATTCATCTCCTGTAGGGGGCATCATAGTGGCACCAGAACAGCACATAAAATTTTGCAATACGATATTACTGGCGAACTATTCATCAAGATGCATATGACCTTGCCAAGTCGTGCGATCAGCGACAAAGGCAAGGCAATATTACCCATAAGTATGAGTTGCCATTAACCCCAATTTTGGAGGTAGAACTATTTGATGTGTGGGGCATTGAATTCATGGGCCCATTCATTAGCTCATATGGGATGAAGTACATTCTGGTGGCTGTGGATTATGTATCAAAATGGGTGGAGGATGTTGCATTGCCAAATAATTAAGGCAAGAGTGTTACAACATTCCTTCAAAAACATATCTTTTCCAGGTTTGGCACTCCCAGAGCTATAATCAGCGATGGTGGATCGCATTTCTGCAATCGCCTCTTCAAAACTTTATTGGAGAAATACGGTGTCAAGAACAAGGTAGCCACACCTTACCACCCTCAGCCGAGTGGGAAGGTAGAAGTTTCTAATAGGGAAATCAAGACCATTCTGACCAAGAAAATAAATACGAGCCGAACAGATTGGGCCAGGAAGCTTGATGATGCATTGTGAGCTTACCGGACAGCATATAAGACTCCCATTGGCTCATCACCTTACCAACTGGTTTATGGTAAAGCATGAAACTTACAAGTTGAATTAGATCATAAGACATTGTGGGCACTAAAGAAGCTAAATATGAAGTGGAATGATGCTGTCAAGCTAAGATTGAACCAGCTCAATGAGTTGGATGAATTTCGACTTAAGGCGTATGAGAGTGCAGCCATTTATAAAGAACAAATGAAGATCTATCATGACAAAAAGATCAAAAGAAGAGAGTTTAGCACAGGCGACTTGGTATTATTGTTTAACTCAAGACTCTAGCTGCACCCTCGGAAGTTAAAATCTAGATGGATGGGACCTTACAGAGTAGTGCAAGTGTCTCCATACAGTGCAGTGGAACTTGAGAACAAAGAAGGGAAAAGGTTCAAAGTAAATGGAAAAAGAATAAAAGTGTATCTGATAGATGAATATGAATTGAAAAGGGTGGAGGAAATATACCTTGATGATACCTGAGAAGTCACAAAAGTAACGTCGTGCCGCGACATTAAATCAGGCGCTACATGGGAGGCAACCAATGGAAGACGAAGTCTGAGAAGCCAAAGGTATGTCCTTTTCCCTGCATGCTTATATTTTATGCTTCGGGGAAAAAGCTTATTTTTTAAAAAGGGGGGATATACTTGTATTTTTGGGATTGTTGTTCGTCTGAGGGTTTTTCTTATCGTGTTTCTTTTCCCTCAGGCATGCCATCTAGTAGAACCGGCATGTGTTAGGATTTTTGTTTTTAGTCGTGATTTTTGTTTGATTAGAAAGCAACTTAGGAATACTCAGCAATGGATATGCACTAGTTTTGTTGTTTTTGAAAAAATTGACCCTTCTTAAAATTTTTTGTTATGTATGTGTGACAACAATGCATGATTTTTGTGGATCGTTTTATGTCATTTAGTTATTAATAGTGCTAGTCTTGTTAAGTCGTGTATGAACCAGACAGGGAAAGTAAAAATAGTTCATCTACCATGTGTGAGTGAGGTCTTAGTATTTATTGCGGTATGTTGTTGAAGATCTAGAACTTGCCTGGTTGGTCTCTGCATAGGTTAAGTATGGTTGGTTAGGATATGATCATAGGCCATTTTTTGTTTTAGCTCACTTTTAGTCTATATTGCCCTACCAAAGTTTCATGAATCCCTTGATCCCAAGTTTGAGCCTTAATAGACCATATTTCTTTGATTTACCTGTTAAACGTACCCATGTGTTTATAATGAACCTATTTGGCCATGCTCCTTCCGTGGATATTGTGAACCTCAGCATAAGCAAAATGCTTAAGTTAAGGGTGGCTAGAGTAGGGGTGCGGTGCATAAATGGTGGGAGCGGGAGAAAATGAAAGAAAAGAAAAAGAAAAAAATGGTGAAAAATAAGGTGTGGTGAGGTGAAAAAGTAAGAAGCTGAAAATTTGAGAATAGTGAAAAAGAAAAATTCAAAAGAGCTTGAAATTGTTGAAAAATGTGAAAAATCACCTCACCCATGCAAATATTCTTAAAATGGGAAAAAGGGAAGAAAAGAAGACAAAAAAAAGGAAGGGTGAAATAGAAAAATAGTGTAGCCAATGGATGTAGTGCCAAGGAAGGGATAGTCTCTCATAAAATCTTTCATATTTATCATGTCCAGCCCTAAGTGTACATTACAAGTCATATCAAGTCCTATAGTGATCTTAATTTGACCATCTAAAAAACCAAAGCAGAGAAAATAAGGGAAAGCCTATGGTATCTGATGCTTAATACTTGCATTTCTTTGAGAGAGTGAGTGTTTCATTTTTCTAGTCCCATGTTTCATTTTGATACTTCATATTATAGTTGGGACTTCATTTTTGTGAGGGTACATGAATTATGTTTGCTTTTACCTTTGGTCTGTGTGAAACACATAAGTGATGACTTGATTGCTTGTTGATAGATAGATGTCATGTCTTGATCCCTGTATGATGTTTTGATGTTGCCTGTGTTAGGCGATGATGTTTCATGAGGAAGGGTCAATAGAGTTTGTATATAGAGTGCACAAATTTGTTTGAGTTTTTAGCTATTATATCTTAAGTTTATTTTCTAGTTGAGTGTCATATTTAGTTTTCTTTTTTTCTTTGCCTGAGAGGACGTAAAAGTCTTGGTTGAGGTGTTGATGTATTTGTGGATTTACAACACTATTGGCGTTCAAAACTAGAAAATAGCATGGACTTAGGTGTATTATGTGGATATGAGGCACTTTTCCTTTGATTTTAGGATAAATAGTTGTTGGAACAATAAATTGCAAGAAACTAAAAGTGTGCAAAGGGCAAAAAGTGCAGTTCACAGTACGATCCATAGGGTGGACCTACGAGTCATACCGAGGTCTTGATAAGAAAGTAAAGTTTAACTTGGAAGACTGATCCCACGAGGCTTGTCTGAATCGTACCATGTGGTACGAGTCATAGTAAACCAGTCATGATGAAATCAGAAGGTTGCATAGGAGGCTAATTCTTAGTACGAGAGGATCCTACGACCGTGAGATGAAGGTACGAGTCGTACCATACGTCATGGTGAAGTTCGAAAATTTCAAAAATAGCAGGATCAAGCCACGGGTGCAATGTACGAGTCGTAGGATGTAAAATTTACGAATCGTACCTTGGCCAAACACTTAACCAAAATTCAGCCAAAACTTTAAGCCACGAGTCGATGCCACGGTCAGTGAGGAAGCCCACAGAGTCGTAGGAGAACATGATGACGAGCGACGACGGATATGGAAAGTAGTCATGTTAGTTTAGAAAAAAGATTCTTGTGTCTCTATAAATACATTTTATGTTTATTTTTCAGAGGACGATGAATAGACTTAATTTTAGTAGGAAAACATTGTAGTAAGAAATTTTACATCATTGGAAGAGAATTGAGTTGGTTCAACCTTGTGATCGGCCTTTTCTTGAACTCATATTGTTCTTGCTACTTGTTATTCAGATTTTTGGATTAATTGAAGGAATCATTTTTTCTCAATCATCTCTATAAGTATTGTTTTATGTCTTCAATCATGAACACAATTCAACACCTTGCAACTATGAGAGGCTATAACCTCCATAGCTAGGGTTGTGGGAATCATGGATTAAGTGGAACGAGAAATTGGGCGGGTGGTAGAGTCGTGGAAACGCTTGTTTCTTCCATATTTTGGACCTTCGTACAGCAGTATCCACAACTCTCTTTACGGGCTCCGTAGCAAGAAATGATGCAATTTTGGATTTATTATATGATGATTTTGAACTTTCCATATATAGAAAAGAAATAAATAGAAAGTGATAGACTAGAAACGACATACATTATGTCAATGACACCAAAGGGATATTAAAGAAATGGGATATGGATGGAATATAATGAAATAGAGCCACTTTGACGTTCCCTCTGAAATGAGGCATGTAGGGGAGCCACTACGAAGAAGTTCCGGGAGTTACGAAGGAAGCTTCGAGCTCATATTGGTCATGGGTTGGGAGCGGGTGAACTCTATGAGATGAGTCTCCTGTTGTTCCTCGGTAGCTCGGTGGTAGAGCGGTCGACTATTAACGATTGGTCGTATGAGCTTGGTCTTACTTCACCATCGAAGAGAAGAAGACTTCCATCTCCAAGTTTAACTCGAGACGTATCTCCCTTTAACAAGCTAGGGTTGCACAAAGTGATTCTAAGCAATACTAATTATTTATATTGTAGTCTCTTCATCTTTAATGATTCTTAGCAGTGCGCAACGTTAGGAAGTGCCCGAATTCTTTACTTGCTTTGGTCGAAGAGGTAGAGACTTAGGAAAAGAGAATTACAACGAGCCTTGATCTTGATGATCATTGTGAAGTAACTTAAGTTGTGGTCGCGGGATAGTTATATTTGAACTTAGTGATAACGGTTCATTTGAAAAACTCATGAGACTTGGTCGGAAGTAGTGAAGATGTCATTCAATAGGGATTGGTCGATCATTTGAATGAACCTAAGTTATCAGTTTTGTAAGTAAGTATTGGTAAGATCACGAACGTATACCCAAAGCTATTATGAACCCATAGGGAACACAAACCCTAGTTATCCTTTAATTATTGATTTGAAAATATAATCCACATTGCTGTTTATTTTTATTATTTATTTTTATTAGAATTCCCCCATTGTGAAGTAGCTATCATACGAGGTTCATCTACCGGCTGTAATCTAGATCTTCCAAATTCCACAGTAGGATCAACCCCAACCTCTAAGCTGGGTTCTTTATTAAACAAATACGCTTCATACTTCAGTTGGAAGTGTGATTTGGCGTTATCAACTACACATCGGTGATTCTCTAGGACCATTCGGCAACACCTTCGGCAATTAGCCAGCTTTCATCAGCGATCCGTCGATTCATTAACTCCTTTATCTAGAAAGTGCAGGCACTAGTAAGCGATTTGACCGTGAGTCACCGGTTAATGTCGGTGGGCCTTGGGTGCACATTATCCTAAAGTCCGGTGGTCATCTGCGTTTGGCCCGGCGTTCGCCGGTGTCCTCTGAGTGTAGCACCATTTTCACCTGATTTCATCCTTTTTACTCCACTTCTTTCTCTTTTCTCTTTAACTCAGATATCTTCACATAAAAAGGAAAAAAGGGCACAAAATTCACGAAGTGACTTGAAAACTAAGCTAAAGCTCATGCTCAAGAGCCTTATAAGTTGGTAAATTACCAACTTCCAAACTAAACTTAAATAATTGCTTGTCCTCAAGTAATGAAATTCTCATCAGTTAAGAAACATGTAGCTCCATAGGATTTTAGACACCAATGACCATAATCCACTTGACAAACTAAAAATGCTCACTAACTCACCCCGAAAAAGAGAAGCAAGTTCCCCAAAGAAATTAAAAAAATATATGGAAATATTTCAAGAGGCCACCACAATTCAGGGGCATTATCCACAAATGCTTTCATTTTGCAAAACAAGAGCATGACCCCATCAAAGAAATACACATAGTATCTCAATTCATAATTACTACACATTCAAAGCTTGCCTTAGAGCTCGCACTACTCATGCCTCAATCGCACTTTTACCTTAATGCAAGTGTGTCCTCAAAAGGAATGACACCACTCACCAAGGAGAGAATTCCATTTTCTATCATGAATTAGCGCATACATAAGGGATTTTAGAAAAAAGTTAGTCACACTCACTTTCTCCAAAAAGAAATCTTTATGCACATAACTCTACCCATAGGCTTGCCCTTCGTGTAATTTACCACTAATGTAGAGCATCTACACTCAAAATCAATTAGGATGCGGGTCATGATGAAGGCTAGGAGCAATGGTAAGATAATTATTTGGCTCTAATGAGTAGATCCTCCCTAATGCCTTTATGTGAATACTTCAACCCTTCCCATCGACATCTTTATATCGCTTTACCTTATACCTCTATTCACAACCATTTTCTCTCTTTATTGTTCAAAGATCTTCCTTGTAGTTCCTTTGGCTATCACATTAAGCCTTGTCTAATCAGAAACACCATTCCCTTCTCTTTTCTCTTTTGGTATCTTAAGGTTCCTTAACTCATCATTTCATTCTTTTTCCCACAATTTGGTGCTACTTCAGATTTATGTTTCTTATTTATCCTCCTTTCATGAAAAGCCTAAACTTAGGGTCTTTGCCTCTTACTCTGAATTTCCTTATCTCTCCTAGGCATTGGAACAAGATTATTGCAAATGAAGCTTAAAAAAGAGCATAAAATGAGCCAAACTAATAGTAGATGGTACATATCATACCAGACTCGTAAAATGTTGAAGAAATGGCCGAAAGAAGCAACCCGACTCCACGATACGGGCCGTATGATTGTTGTACGAACCATAAATTCCAGGTCATGGAAAGATTCCAGAAAAATTGCACAAGTTTGACTCTGGAGTACGGATGATTACATGCGAGTAGTGATGGCAAGGTACGAGTCGTACCAAGGCTACTGTGAGAAACTTCAGAAAAATTCAGAGTCTTCATATTTAAACCACGGAAGCACGAGTAAGACTCGTAGGAAGATGGTATGAGTCATTAAGCACCCAACGCCGCAGATTTCAGCAAGTAACAGACTTACGGATGGGTACGACCCGTACAAGCTGTCACGGGTCATGAAACATGATGTTGCATGGCGTATGAGATATGGAAGTTTACCACTGTTAGCTTAGGAAAGGATTTTATATCTGGCCTTAAATACATTTTATGATTTATTTTCATGAGAGAAGAGTCGAGAAGTAATTAGGAGTGATTAAAACTGATTAGCAACGAAATTAAGGAGATATAGACGTGAGGTGGAGTTATTCAAGCGTGTGATCAACCTTTTCTTGATCTTCATATTGATGTAAGGATTTTGCTGATTAATTCAAGGAAGTTTTTCTCTCAATCATAATTGTAAGTATTGATTCATGTCTTTAATTATGCAAAAAATCACAATCTTGCAACTATGAAGAGGCTTCTTCCTCCATAGCTAGGGTTGTGGGAACCATCGATGGATTAACAAGCTAGGGTTACAAAAAATTGATTCAAATCGATGCAAAACACTTGTATTGTGTTTTCTCTTCATACTTAAACATTTCTTAAAGATTGTACAACATTAGGACTTGCCCGAATTCTTTACTTACTTAGGTCTAAGAGGTAGAGACTAGGACAAAATTACAACAAAGCCTTGATCTTGATGATCATTGTATTTACTTGAGTTGTAGTCCACGGGATAGTTAAATTTTGGACATATTGATAATGGTTAAATTGTAATCACTCATGAGACACGATCGGGTGATTGAGTAGAGTCATTCAATAGGGACTAATTAGTCATTTGAATGAACCCTAGTTATCAAGTTCTACAAGTAAGCATTGGTGATAATCCACATATATACCCCAAACTGATTATAGACTCATGGGGAACACAAAACCCTAGTTATCTTTAAATCTTGATTTCACCCATAATTTTCATTGTGCTTTTAATTATTGTTTCCTTTTAAACCCCAATTTGGAGTAACTACCTAACAAGTTTGCCTACAGGCTTTAGTCTAGATCTTCCCTATTCCACTAGGTTCGGCCCCAACCTTTTTGTTGGGTTTTTATTGTTTCTTGTCTGCTTCATACTTGATTAGGAGGTATGGTTTGAGTGTAATCAAAAAGTGGCGCCGTTTCGGGGAATACGGCTAAGACTAGATTATTAGCTTGTATTTGACGTGTTGGTAGTTATTTCCTTTAATTACGTTTTCTTTTTGTTTTTCTTGATACCCATGGTACATGTCCGTTGAATGCGAGAACTTGAGTAGAAGATCCCTTATTCCATTAAATACAAAAATCGAATGAGCAACGACAGAATGGAGAACCAAGATCAAAGAGAAGTCTGCACAGCTGAAGAAGCTAGGCAAGCCGAGCTAACTCGGCAAGCCTTTCCCGAGGATGCGGATGATGTTAGAAGAAGTAGTGAATGTTGGTCGACACGGGAGGGGCAACGAGTTCTCGAGACTTTCCCCTCGGTTTTTTGATGATGAGGACCCAGACATTGATGAAGTTGGGTCTACTGGAGTAGTGTGCCACCACCACTTCCCGCTTGGGCCAAATTTGATATCGAGCACCATGATTTAATTGATAAACATGAAAGGGGTGTTCGGTGGTCATCGGCGAATGGCACCAACACCATGATGAACTTCGTAGGAATATGCAAGGCGTACAGGTTGCTCGGAGTAAGCCAAGATGCCATACAGCTCCAGGCTACATTCCCCTTCTCTATATTAGAAACCACATTATGTTTATCGGAGTTTCCCAACGACTCCATAACCAGCGCGGGGAGCTCAAACATGCCTTTCTAGAGAGATTCTTTCTGTCCTCCTTTTCCACTGCTCGCTTCCAAGTCCATTCTCGATTTTTACCAACATGTACCTTAGCTTCCTAAAATTACATTTTACACATAGAAACAACACTAATCATGTTGGTTAGTATAAATTCACATTTTAACTACAAATCACATGAGAATGCACAAATACGATAAATAAACAAGACAAGAAATGAAGCATTTGAGTATCACTTGGGCATATAATTCTTCCCAAGATCACTTACCCCACACTTAAAGCATTGTTTCGTCTCAGACAATGCTCTCACATCTCATGCAATTTACACCCACGCATAGCTACTTTGGCTCGACAATTCAAGCTACGGTTATACAGATTATTTAATATAGCAAATCATCAAGAAAACATGCATAGTCTATCCAATACAATGACATACCCCACATTAAGACCTCCTAGACTCAGAATCGACTCTCGATCTCGACAAACTCATGCAAATCGACTTATCAAGACATCCGACACAAATTTTAATATCTCGTCAAGCATGAGAATCTCCCCCTTTACAATCATATATGATTTCCCAAGCATTACATGTAGGGGTATATAGACACGATTTCGCTCTCCCAAAGAATTCTGTAAATATGTCATGAACCATGACTTGCTTCTAGTGTATTACTCCACTAATATAAGGACGCGTGATGTAAGATCACGTAGGGCTTAACAGGTTGTAATGTAAGCTAAGGAACTAGTAAATACTGGGCTAACCAATAATAGCAACTAGCCTTAGCGCTTTTCAATACATCCCCACCATCATTATAGGCATTGTTTTCTTCCTTCATCCTCCCATTCTTGAAGTTTCTTTTTATTTTTGTTCTCATTTCTTTAAGCACACTCGACTTAATAACAAAGATTAGTTATACATCTTTATTTTATTTAATTTCAGCAAGTGCACCTTTGATCTTTTCTTTACTTTCACCACTTCCGCTTTTCCTTTCTTTTCACAATTCTCACTCCTTGAAACGTGGGAAAATTATTTTTCTTGAGCGCTTAAAGTCTTGGATCAAATTCACGGCTAATGAAAAACAAGGGATTAAGCTCGGTTTGTACCTTTTCAACGAAAGAAAAAAAATAGGCTAAAGGATCAATGGGGCTAACTAGGATGTACATTCAAGGTAGGTATGATAATGGAAAAACTTTAAGTTAAATCAAAGAAATACCTACATCCTTTCCTACAATACACATCTTTCATTTCGTTTCGCACACACACCCGAGGGCAAGTTCTAGACACTTCACAATAGCATGGAATAATCGAAACCTCACCACACACTCATTGCACATGCTCAACTTAAGACATATTCACAGACTCTTCAATCAACTAATTACAAGAATTCAATATTAAGCCTCAATCACACCGAATCCCGAACTCTATAGCTAGGTATCTCAACATGTTTACACATTTGCATGCTTTCATACGATCACCTTTGCATCTTAATATCATGTACAACACGCAACAAGAATTCGAACCAAGAAGAAGTAGCGACACGTTTGGAAACAAACAAAAGAAAGAAAATAAACGAAGGAAAAAAACTACTCTATCGACTACATTTCCCTTAGAGCGGTCATCATCCATCATCATAGGGAGCGGTCACTATTTGCGACTTCGGTTCAATGGGGGTATTCTCGGTAAAAGTGCGAAAACAAACACCGAGAAACTCAATCATAAAATAATTCAACAAAATTTTAAAAATATCGATAATTTCGATAGAAACAAAATGTTACACAACCAACCCAACAACACACTCGACCATGACACACAACGGCTTAACATTCATTACGACACCAAGAATTACATTACGAGCATGCCACACAAAATCACGGGTCCGGTTTTCACCGGGCACAACAACACAAGACATAACCTAAACAACAACAAAACAACTGGCACCTAACTACCCCCACCCCCACACTTAAAACCGAACACTGTCCCCGAGTGTTCACATAATTCAACATATCACAAAAGTAGGTGGTGAAACTCCTGATCAATTGAAGTATTCAACAACCATCGAGGTGCCATTGCCTCATCTCCTATATCTGAATCACCCTCGCCGTCTTCATCTGACTCAATATCTGAGTCCTCACGGCGTGTCTCCTCATCAGTGGGGACATCGTCATCTACAGGCTCCTAGCCCCACTCGACATAGAGTCAGGGCATTTTGCCGAGAAGGGTAATCCAAGTCATTTTGCCATAACTCAACCCACATTCTTTGGCCTCCCGCCTATGCGCAAGCTGCGGCTTATCTGCATCCCGAACATGTGGGCCATATACTGATCATCCCGAGCATGTCGCTCGGCTAGTGTGAGAACCGGCCCGTGAGTAGTGTCGGTGCCTTGGTTTTGGTGACATCAAGGCACGCCTATCCATTGCGGGATGTAGTCAGGGGCCTCTTCCTAGATATCATGGCCCCTCGGGGAGCGTGGTTAGCAAACCACGAAACCGATACTTATGCCCTTGATGGAGTCGGGCTCTCTTCATGGAGGAGATGATCACCGCCCCAACATTTATCTCAAGCCCTTTCATGGAAACATACCAAGCACCTCAATCCCGGGTGACATCGTCATGTGCACCCGGGATCGAGCAGAGAACACACAATTTTGAGCAAATCACGGCTTCCTGTTCATTTGAGAGTAAGCGTGTCGATGGCCAGCCCCTCTCATGTGCCTGCTCACTGTGCTGTCGAACGGGCTCCACACAGTGCGTCTGATATCCGCATAAGGTGGAGTTATGTTCGGTGCGGAGTACATGGGCGTACGTGTCCCGCGCCCCGATATGGCATTCGGGTGATGGGGCTCCAAGGTGACAACCTGCCAACTCTTGATGGTGTGACTGCGGAGGGTCGGGCTCCAGTTGGCATAGAACTCCCAAGTCAGATGGAGATTGCACTCCGCATGCTCTTCGAAGATGAAGTTCAGCTCGGCAGTGTCAATCCGATTGTACGATTACGGAGAATTCACGTGCCGGCGGCTCCCTTGCAATGTGCTCTAAGGGAAGTATTTGGTTTCTTTGTGTTTTGCGTACAATTTCTTTCCCTCATCTGTCATCCATATTGTTCCATATTGGCGGCGTTGGCCTCGCGGAATCGCTGGTGCTGCTGGAACTGTTGTTCCCAACCTAATTCTTTTTCTTCCGACGCCCGATGTAGACGCGCCCTTTCCCTTGTACCCTGCGACATTGTTCTGATGCCATCGAACGGACAATCCCAATGTTATTCAAGTCACAATCAGCCTCAACTAAGGTTGGGTTGATTTAAGCCACCACACACTTAGTCTTTAGCCACAATTAAAGAAATTCGGCAATAAAATCATGCTTTCCCAATTTGTAACAATAAATATGCTTAGTGCATTCGAATAAATTCGATGGAATAATTTCTATGTACTACTCATACTTCTTACAATGAATAACAATATTGCCATTGATTCCATTACATCACATAGCACTTAGCCAAATTTTTCAACAACAACCTATGCAATTCTTCATTTTCCCGAAAATTCCCTTGTCTATTTAGCATATTCATCTATATTCACAACATCATTCACATCACCCAACATGCAAAACCCAATTATTTTCACATTTTCAACCAAATTTAGTTTCTTCCTATTCACATTCCAACCCTACCTACCAATTTCGCAAAAATTCGATCAAACATGCATTCATCGAGTTCATATACTCACAACGATACTATGAAAATCAATCAATCATAACCTAAATGAATTCAAGCTCAATTTACACTTAGGGCAAGGTTTACTCACCTCACATGCTCAAAAATTGAAAATTTAAGCAAAAATTGAGGTTAACTTCTAGAACATACCTTTAATCCGATGAAATCGAAGAAAAGTTGAGCTTCGTGCCTAGGTCGTGTCACTTGGGGGAGAAGGGAATTTGGGGAGTTAGTCACGGGAGTGGAAAATAGGTGAAAAAATGAGGGGATTTCGGGGTTTAAAGAGGTGTTTTTCGCATGGGTTATCCGGTGACCGAGGTGACCAGCGCAATTACACCTCAACGTGTCACGGAGGGTGCGCGGAGCACCTCTCCGTGAGCACGGAACCAGCGTCGGCCTTAAGGAATTTGTAGAAATTCGGTGAGACTCAACGTGTCACCCAGGAGGGTAGCAGCGGGCACCTCCCGTGACACAGGCATGCTGCGTGGGCTCACTTTGTAATGCCACGTCTTAATTTTCTCACCTCGAATTTTTCCTTTGCGATTCTTTGCATTTTTTGCCCTCAGTTCACCTGAAAATCGTCTCACGACAAGAAATTGGTTAGAATTCATAGGTTTCAATGCAACATAATTTTTTTTTAATATTATTATTTTTTTTATATTAAACTATTTATTTTTAAAATCCTTTTATGTTTTATATATGTATTAATTATATATATGTTCTCCATCATTATTCAATAAAGCTCAATCATCCTCTAGAGTGACGGAAGTCTTCTCTCGAATAAAGTCCTCACTACGGTAATGCTTACAATCTTTGTTAATTAACTAAGAAAGTGGCTCTTGATCTTCTTGCCACAACTCTGCGCCTGATCATAAGGTCATTTGTACTACCTCAAGCGGCCCAGCCATTTGGACACCCAATTTCCACGGAAACGGCTTCAATCTTGAATTGAAAAGCAACACTTTCTGCCTCGGCTCGAAAATACGATGCACCATATGTATCTTGCCACCTCTTTGTTTTCTCTTTGCCCAGCCCTTGGCACTTTCATAAGCATGCCAACGAAACCTCGTCAAGTTGTTTATGCATCGGCCTCTCTTCTTGCCACGCTAGCTCTAAGTCCATATTCAATTTCCTCACGCGAAAGCTCGATGTTCTAGCTCCACCGGCAGATGACACCTTTTTCACTTAGACCAATCGGTATGGAGAAGTTCCAATTGGTGTCTTGTAAGCGGTTCTATAAGCCCCGCAACACATACATGGGGGCTTGACCAGTGCTACGTTGTGCATTCCTTGTTTCACGGAGAGTCTGCTTCACTTCTAAAAGACACCTCCACTTGCCCACTAGTTTGGGGATAATATGATGTTGCCACCTTGTGGCGCACCCCATACTTAGCTAGAAACTTCTTGAAACTTGCATTGACAAAATAAGCCCCTCCATCAGTAATTTGCTCGGGGTGTCCCGAACTTTGGTGAAAATGTGCTTTTCACAAAATTTTGTAACCACCTTGTTGTCATTCAAGGGCAAGCTATTTACTTCAACCCACTTTGATACATAATAAACGGCCGCAAGATGTAACGATTACCAAATAGCGGTTGGGAACGGGCCATAAATCTCTGCCATACATCAAAGATCTCCACTTCTAGTATATCTTTGCGGCAGCATCTCTTGCCCTCCTACCAATTGTGCTGTCCTTTGACATCTATCACACATTTGACGTATTCCATAAAGTCTCTGAACAGTGTAAGGCCAAACGAAACCTGTTTGTAGCACCTTATGCGTTGTCGCACCCGCCTCAGGATGCCCTCCATTACAATGAAGAGTGACAACTCCTCAAAACTCCTGTCGGCTCTCAGGGATGCATCTTCTCTCTTAACGTCTGGTCCCTGTTTAAGCATATCACGCCCATAGCAGGGGTATGACTGGCACACAGTGCCCTAGTAGGACTGGGCGCTAGCGAGGTGAGCCTAAGCACATCGGTACTGGCTAGCTCTATCTCGGATTTAAACAATGGGCTATATAAGAGTGCAATACGGCCTCGGCCGACTGGGCCTATAGCCACCTATAAATGTAATAACAACTAACCAGAGACATACTTATAACGGGAACCTGCCGGGCCGACAAGGCCACCATCTTTGTCTAGTCATACGCCAGGCTCAACATAAATGTTTTGCATATCTACGTGACCTGGCAAGGTCACCACTATCGAGACTATGGCCTACGGCCAACACAAACAGAATGTTAAATAACTACACAACCGCACGGCCTCACACGACCGGCTCAACTGACCACGAGGGATATATATATATATATACAATCTACAAGCCTCTATGAAGTCTTGATAAAATGGTCGGGACGGGGCTCAGACCTACCCATGCTGTATAACAAAAAGAAAATGAACTACACCTACGAATATCAAGCTCAGATGACGGGAGCTGATGACTGTAAGAAACTGGCTGGAATCCGCAGGGGGATCGCCTCCTCGTCTATGAGTACACAACGAGGCAAGTACGGCGCCCCAATGGGCGTCGGTACCGCGAGTGCGGAGTATAAACAAGCGAATACAAGCGAATACAAATAACATAACTTGAAATTCTGAATAGCAGGGAGATAACTGAATCTGAAGAACTGATATGAATTTGAATCAGGCTTTCTGTGCTGTGATAGAGACGGGCATTACTGTAGGCATGGCGGCTTCTTTGTCTATTAACTAATATATAACACGTAAATACATATATATATATATATAGCAAGCAAGAGCCAATACGAACCCCCAAGCCGGATGGCGCCAAGCAAGAAACAATCTATATACCCCTACTCGGTCAAAACCATCCAAACAAATAAGTCACTCCACTCATCTGCTAACTACAGGCAGGGTGCCCAGGCCCCACAGGTCTTCGGCTCGAGCCATAGCCTCCGATATAAATAAGCGTGTTAGGATCTAGGGACTCCTACTCTTGTATACGCCAGCGTAACTGAATCTGTATCATTCCTGGGCACTTGCGCACAACAGGGTTATCTGTACTTTGTGTCTTTGATCAGAATGATATGGGGAAAGCTTCATCCCGTCTTCGTCCAAGCGGGGACGGCATGCCACTCCTTGGAGTGACGTACACTTCCAGTGGGCGACAGTTACCAATCCAGGGCGGCGGGGACGCTCAAGGGTGCCCTCACGACATATCCAAGTCTCAACAATTCCAATAGCACATATATAGCAAGCATGTTTAAGCGAAAAACTACTATACGAATTACGTCTCTTATTACGAACTCTTTAAGTGTTATGTGATTCTCATACTACTTTACGCTGAATCTAAGATCTTTATTTGCATAGCTAATGCGCTTAGCCAAGATACTATACGGCTTGTATGGCTAATCTGTAGCAAGATATCATCTGTCTCGATTTTACTTTACTAACTTTTATTCTAAATATATATGTCATATTATTCTAAAAACATGCTTGCAAACACATGTTGGGCTATCACGAGTTTGGAATACTAAACTCGCCATTTGGCTATTGCTTTACTAAACGTCGGATGAGTACGATATAACAACGCTAACCATATTTAATGAACTTGCACAATACTCATCATTCAACTACAGGAGTTACGCTACGGAGTTTACTATGATATACGAGGCTAAAGCTGCCTTTATAGCGCTTTACATACCTTAACCTCGGGTTATCCGACTATCGGATGAAACTCGGTGGAGTACTCCAGCTATTTCTCCAAGCTTTGCATTCACATATATGTCAATTAGGACTAAATACACCAATATTCTGAAAGAAAACGTCACTTTTGATATATTTATAGCCCAAACTTTGGCTTATCGAAAGACGTTCAAAAACTTGCTATTTCTCGAAAGTCCGGAAAGGGAGAAATATTCACTTTAAGGCTAGGAGCACATTGACATAATTTGGATAAAATTCCACTTACCTTAGCCGTAGCACAGGTTTGTCGGCCGAATTTCGCGAAACTAAATCCGTAGGAATGCTCCCTATTGCTAAATACCTCGGTATGCAGGGTTAATTTGAATTTGGACTACGTTTGACGGCGTAATCAGCGATAATTTAATATAAACCTTCGTACCCCTCTATTTTTCTCTCCACGTTAAGAGTATGGGTGATTATTGAAACAGCCGAGGATGTGGGGCTTTATATGCTTGGGCCTGGTGAAGGCCAACGTGTCACGGAGCCAGCCGGAGGCTCCGCCTGCGTGACACGTTGCCATCGCGGAGAGGGGCTCTGCCCGGCTCCTTCCGTGATGGTTCGACAGGTTTCTGGATCGGTCTTTCGGGCCTTTTTCTAGAATGTATGGCATGAATACGCTTAACCAGCACGCGAATAGGCCATCTATGTGTTGGGAATTTTACGAGGTGTAACAAAACAAGTACGGCTCATCCCAAATAAAATACCGGTAATCATGCCTCAACTTTTCTCTCTTTGAGCCGTAGCCTCGGTGGATAGACTCCACTCACTATAAAATTCACTATCATGCGCATACCAAGGGATCACCGACTTCCCCTATTGCCAAGAAGTGTTGCTCATCAGGGAACTTTCCTCTTTGATGTTGTCACCTTCCATCACAAGCAGCCAGGCTATCCAAATCGCGATAGGTGATACGCCACTTGATTCTCGCTCCCCTTTCTGTCCTTAATTTCTAGGTCAAACTCTTGCAACAACAAGATCCATTTGATCAGCCTGGGCTTTTCATCCTTCTTGTTAAACAGATGCAGATATCAGCTTGCATGATCGGTATACACCACTACTCTCGAACCCACCAAATAGGACTGAATTTATGCTTGTAAACACCAATGCTTAGCATTTCCTTTTACGTATTTGTATAATTACTTTGGGCAGCGTCGGTGTTTTCTTGCATAATGAATAGAATGAAAGATTCTATTCCTCCGGCCCTTTAATACGGCCACATCGCTTTGCATACATATCGGTTCAAACGGTTGTTCCCAATCTAGAGAAATAAGGATGAGTGCTTCTATCAATTTACGCTTCAACTCTCGAATGCTTTGACACACTCATCATCAAACTCCCGAGACTTCACCTCTTTTTCTAGCAACTTTTTGCATAATGGTCTAGAAATTTGGAAAAGTTCTTGATGAACCATCTGTAGAACCATGCATGCAGAAAACTAGAGCACCCTTCAGCGACACGGTGGTGGTAGCTTCTCCATAACTTTCGATCTTGGCATGATCGACCTCAACCCCTTGCAAGACACTTTATGACCCAGGACGATACCCTCCTTGACTAAATGACATTTCTCCCAGTTGAGTACAAGGTTGATTCTTCCACCGGTGAGCTAGCACCACATCAAGATTACGCAAACAAGTAGCAAATGAATTACCGAAAATAGAAAAATCATCCATAAATACCTCGATGAAATCTTCCACCATGTCGTGAAAGATTGCTATCATGCATCTTTGGAATGTGGCAGATTGCATTGCATAACCCAAATGGCATCTGCCTAAAATCATATGTCCCATAAGGACATGTGAAAGTAGTCTTCTCCTGGCCTTCGATTGCTATGGCTGTTGATTATAGCCGGATTACCCATCAAGGGACAATAATATTCTTGTCGGCCATCTGTCAATATCTGATCAATGAATGGGATAGGGTAGTGATCTTTCTTGTGGCTTCATTAAGCTTTTGTAGTCCATGCAAATCCGCCAGCATGTGACGGTGCAGTGGAGATGTCATTTTTTATTGGTGACCACGATTGCCCTCCCTTCTTCGACACCTTTGAGCAGCAGGTGACCATTCAGCCAGGAAATAGGATAGACCACACTTGCATCAAGCCCTTTATTACTTCTTTCCTAACCACGCCCTTCATCACGGATTCAACCTCCCGGCGAAATTTGAAAGACGGTAGCTTTTCTCCTATCTCCATGAAAATTCTATGTGTCCAAACACGGATTGATACCACAGATATCGACATCGCGGCCCATTGCTTTCTTCCTTCTCTTTGAGGACCACCAATGCTTCCTTTTCCATGCCTCCGTCAATTCTGCGAGAGATGATGACTGGCAGGTGTCATCTTCCCCGAAAAAGACATATTTTAAATGGGAGGCAATGTTTTCAACTCACGTCTTTGGTGCTTCCTCAATAGATGGTTTCGGCAATGGTTCTAGGGATCTCATTAAAGGAGTGAAAGTCATGCTTCTGAGATACCTTTGTGGTTCATTCAGCATTTGCACCATCTCATAAGTATCTCTATCTCGAAATGATCAGACTCATCAATACTCTTTCCAATGGATCTCGAGATTCAACAATGAAGAATTTTAGCAGTTTAGCACATTGATTCTGCTAGCTCCTCATGTATTAGGAGCTTCATGTCCTTATATACATCAAATACCTCCATCTTGTCATGCACGCCCGCATGGTTGGCTGCCCTGCAGCTACATCAATCAAAGAGCCGGTTTGCCAAGAAAAGGGCGTCCCAAAATAAATGGGACTTCGCATCCAGAAGCTCAAAATGCAGAACAATAAAATCTACCGGGAAGATAAGGGAGCCCTTGCATGACACATCCTCCAAATGCCATGCGAGTCGGCCAAAGAACGATCCGCTAAGCTTGCAAGATCACTGTAGTTCGTCTGAGACTGCTGCTTAACTTCTTGAACAATGCGGCATCAAGTTAATGCTCGCTCCCAAGTCACATAGTCATGACTGCGGATACTTAGCCCAATTGTGATTTGAATTTAAAGCTCCCAGGGTCCTCGAGCTTTGTTGGCAACTTTGTTACGTAGCCAGAATGCACTCCTCAGTAAGCCACCGTAGCGTACTCAGTTATACTTTTTATTGCTCTGATGTCCTTGATATACTTTTCTGCGTACTTGACCCTCCCCTTCAAAACATCAACAAAAGGTAAATTAATGTGTACTTTTTTAAGCACCTCCATGAACTTTAAACACGCTTCCTCATTGTGTTTCCTTAATCTTTGAGGGAACGGGGGTGGTAGTCTTTACCTTCAGCTGCCTTCTCCTTCCTCTCATCATCATGTTCCCTCTCTTTCTCCACTTGCTCATTGTGAGGTGGTCTTCGGTTCCACCTCCTTGAGTTGAAAATGCTCTCTTGCATGGTCCACTTTGCATTACTTGCTTGGGATTCAGGTGGTGTCACTCGGTAGTCCTCTTCTTGGCATGGTGTTTTACAGGCTCGACTAGTTTTCCAAAGCGGTACTCCAACGCAGCTAACGGTGTTCCTTACATGCTTGCCAATTTCACATAATCGGCTTTGCAGTTGATCTTGGTTAGCTATCATTGTTTTAAACATTTCCTCAATGTTGGGTGGCGGTGGTGGAGGAGGTGCATTGTTGCCTCGTATTGAGTACGATAGTTTTCTTTGTCCTCCTTGATTTCTTCTTTTGATTCGAACTCTGCCCTTGATGGTTTATTCTTACCCCAAGAGAAATTCGGATGATTTCTTCAATTCGAGTTGTAGTTGTTGCCATACTGTTGGTGATTATTTCTCTGTACAATACCAACAAGTTCCTTTGAATACGGATTTTCACCACAACACTCGGTGAGTGTTCATTAATACGCATACTTCACACCAAATGCGCTGCACTACATTAACCCAGGACTTGAGTTGGTTCAAGCTCATATTGCTGAAGTGGGTGTTGAGTTGATCTTGCAACGCAGCTATACATTGCGGCGATAGGCGCAAACCATCCACTTCAAGACTCTACTTGCTTTCCTTGTTCCCCCTCTAGAAGAGTCCGCATTCCACTCTGGATTTCCCGGGGAAATACGATTTAACAAAGTATACAGCTCCTCATAAGTCTTTTCTAATGCTTTTCCCAGCTGCTGAGTCTAGAAAATTTTTGTGTGGGGTTCCAGACCTTTATGAAAGTATGCACCGGGCTGTCCATTGTTGCGGTGATGAGCGAGAACAATCTGCATCAAATTTAGAATCTTTCCAGCTTGTCCGATTCTCCCTCTTTGTTTAAAACTTGGAATTTGAAACTAAGTGTTGCTGTTGGATGAAAAAAAGACATCAAAAATTTCTTGCAAGATCATCCCAAGTAGTGATAGAGTTAGGTGGTTCAGCCTTCAACCACCTCTTTCTTCTCCCAATAAGGAAAATGGGAATAATGTAAGCCTTACATAATCGGATGATACTCAGCCCAGGGATGTAAGTGTCACTTATCTCCAAAAAGTTTTGGAGATGTTGTTGTGGATCTTCGTAAGGGAGACTTGTGAATTTCCCACTTTGGTGTGCGGCAATTGCCATATTCTATTTCGGCTCAAACCTCCTCTGGCTTAGGTTTGCAAATACTTGATGTAACATTGTTAGCATGTGGGATTGCCACTTTATTGAACCGGCTAAGCGCATTTCCCTGAGGCACTAACTTTGCCCTTACAGTGGTGGATTACTGTTGTTGCTCGAGGATTGTTTGTCTGAGCACTGCAGCTTCTTCTCTAGAGCTTCTCTTCTTTGATGATGGAATTGTGTTTCCGGCTCTAAGTATGAATCCACCAGCTCCTTGTCTCTTTCCGGTGTTCAACGAGAATTTAATATCTGCAAAAGACGGGCTAAGATCAAGTTGTCGACACTAATATAGAAATTGTAAACTAACACTAAGAAAGCAATTTTTACCAATTGCCGGAGTCCACAGGCAATGGCGCCAAGCTTGTTCGGTGGGTTTGCAACTACACGCAAGTTCACGTGGTCGAATAAGTAGTGAAATGCCTAAAGTAAGCCAAGTATGATCCCACGGGAATTGAACTAAGGTAATAATCAACTTAAGTGTTAATTAACTCTAACTTTAAAAATGGAGACAACAATTTAAATAGGATTTTGAGAGTTTAGTTTCTAATTTATACTAATCTAAGGCAAAAAATTACCAAAGTGAGTCTGAACTATAGTAAAGAGCATGCTGAGGTTAAATCGAACATACGGGGAAGTAATTTTGTAGTACAATTCAGTTGATCTTTCCGCGGTTGCTAGTCAACAATTAGTGCCTATGGATTGAAACTTTGTTATCCTACCCAACAGAATCATGAACCTTCAACCTACATTTCTGTGATAAGAATTTCATGTTCTAGCCATACAAAACCGATTCCTTAATTGACTAATACGACTTTCGGATATATTTCTATTACGAGATATAAATCAATTCTCAATTTCTCAAACTAAGAAGAAGAACATATCCTACCAATTCAAACCTTTCCAATTTCTTTCCTTTTAAATATCAAATTAGATTTTTAGATATACATTAACATTGGCCAAACATTAATGCGGTAAGAACAAGAATTGATAGAACAACCATTGAAGAAAAGATGAAAAACCAAATGATCAACAATTACATTCCACTACAAATGTTCTTAACCTCAGCAGAAGTGAATTTAGCCACTCATTTGTGGATTAAACATCATCAAATGAGTATAAACATACAAATAATTGAAATAAAGGAGAAAGAGATAGAGAGAACCTAGGATTTTCGTCCCTCAATGTAACCCACGTATTCTTGCTCAACTAAGTCGGGACAATTAAAAATAAACCTAAGTGTGCTATTTATACTAGTGGAATTTTTTCCCGGAATAACAAGCAACGTGGCACGGAGTGTATCGCGAGCACCTCCTCTGTGACATGGGACGCAGCGGACCCTCTACGGGAATCAGGTCCCACAGAAGTACTCCTCGGCGTGCCACGGCGTGCAAGGCGGAGCTTGGCCAATATGCCACGGCGCAGTCGCGAACCCTTGTGGAAATTGATATTCCAGGTCAATGCACCCAACGTGCCATGACTTGTATCACGTGGCATTGCCTCTGTGTCTGGAGGCAACGCATTACCTTCTTGGAATTTGCCAAATAAATCACTAGGCGAATGCCTTCGCGATGGCAGCGTGACACGGCTCCATCGCAGAGCCCCTATATTTGCTACTCTTCCTTGACCTTTTCCACTGCTCGCTTCCAAGTCCATTCCCGATTTTTACCTACATGTACCTTAGCTTCCTAAAATTACATTTTACTTGCAAAACAACATTAATCATGTTGTTTAGTATAAATTCACATTTAACTATAAATCACATGAGAATGCAAATACGATAATTAAACAAGACGAAATGAAGCATTTGAGTATCACTTGGGCATATAGTTCTTCCCAAGATCAAGCCCCTGGTAGGGCGCAAGTATGGATCCACAATTTAGTTCATCCTCTACCTGAAGGGCTTTGGTGACTCTTCCAATAGGGATAGAGGTTGGACATCCTCACGCTCATTCATGATGTATATCGATTATGAGAAACTTCCCAACTAATGTTATATACATATACCTATATTTTTAGAGCTTATTTTGATGCATAGTTTTATTGCATAACTATTTACACATCTTTCATACATGTGTTCTTATGCATAAATTGATATCAAATTATTGAGTTTATTCTTTCAATTTAGAGATTCTTTCTTACCTATTATTTCATTTAGCCATGTTACATACGTACATGTTCAATTATACTGACACCATTGGCACTGTATCTTATTATGATACAGATTCAGGTAGGCAAGGATGGGACACGAGGAACGCATCTATAGGATATCATTCACTCAGCTTTTAGTGAGGCCTCCTACTCTACGGAGGATTTCGGTTGCGGTTTATTTTAGTAGAGTTTGAGGTAGCCGTGGAAACTTTATCCACGACACCTATCTTATAATAATTAGAAGTCTTCATAGATTGGTATGAGTGAGTTGAGTTATTAATGTTACTTTTCACATTATTTTTAGTTACGATTAATAAAAATTTTATTATCTTAAATTGAGCTCATTACAATTATTGCTTGACTATACTTTATTGTATCCGTGAATTGGTAATTCAGGCTAAAGGTTCGCTTGAACCACTAGTGGTTTGAGTGTCGACCACGCTCAGAGTGTAGGCTCGAAGCATGACAATGAGATTAAAGTTTCCAACAAATATGCCTAACATGAACCTAAGACATTACACTTCATGAGCATAAAATAGGAAAAAAGGCCCATGTGTCCTAAAAAAGAGAAATTAATAGAAAACTCGATGTTACGCCGGATCTCAAATCTAATAAAATATATTCCCGAAGACAATGAATAAAATATGGCCGTTTATATTTTCTCGGGTGGAAAATTTCGCATGTAAAATGATTTTCGATAAACAAATAAATCCAAGAGCTTGCAAAAGGCACTTAGTCAAAAAGCTAAGTTATGATCGGAAAAGAAGATGATCAAAATAGCGAACTAAAGATATATCTTATTAAGCGAGAATCTAGCTAAGATCAATATTTGATCAAAAGCTTCCAAATTACCTCTAAACTTTTTCGATGAAAATGAGACCATGCAAAATAAAGTTCAAAATCAAAAATTCACGAGCAAAAATATGTGTGAAGGTAATAGCAGGTAAAAAAAGATGAGGCAAAGAAAGATAATAAAAAGCAAGTTATATTGATGAAGGTAAAAAAGATCCAAAACTATTACATAAACACTTTATATATTGGAGATCCAAGAAGAGGAGCAAAGGAACTGGAAGGCGGAATATTAAGCTTAGGGATCTCAAGGTTCAACATCTCCTTCTTCTTCTTCATTGAAACTACTTAGACTAGCGGGGCTTATCTAGAAAGGAGGAAAGGTTGTAAGGTCACAACCTCTAGTTCTTGAGCTTTGAGGATCTTGGCATCTATATCATCCATGCCTGCCTTGACTTGCTAAGGTATACCTCTAAACACTCTAGGTAGGAGCTTAGATTTCAAAACCAAATGATCCTCCTGATCTTTAAGATCGTCTAAAGCTTTGTTCCTATGATTGTGAGATCACGGACCTCCATGGTCAAAACCTCCCATGTGCCAATCTGATTCATTTATGACCGACGTTTACTTCTCAATTATGTTACGGTAATGATCTAATTGATGTAGCAATTTTGCCTCCTCGGTGACCATCTTGACATCCTTAATTGAAAATTCGGGGTTGAAGCGGTGAAGTCTAGTCTCAAAGAGATTCCCTTTGAATGCTCAGTTCCAAAGTAGTTTCTTGAGTCTGATGGAACTCCTTAAGAGAATTTAACTCGTTGAGATGTTGTTTGCTTGCAGGCTATACGCCTCTCTTTGCAGGTCATCAAGTCTAATTCTTGAAAAGCTAAATAAGAAACTTTTATTAATCTTTCTCAAGATGCGGCCTTCAAGTTGGTAATTTGTGGAGTAAAGACTATTTTCTCCATTCTCCTAGAAAGATCATCTTTTAGAGCAAGAATCTCACGTTCTTACAAATCAGTTAAGCCTTGAGCTCCTTATTGTTGCAAATGATGTGTTGAATACCTTCGCCAATTAAATTTTGTCCTAAAACATGGAAAAAAATAGAGAATAAGTATCTAATTTAAAATATTCAAAAATTAAGGAAACAGTTTAAAAAAACTTGCTTAAGTAGTATGCATGCATGCCTCATTAAAGAAGGCAGTACTCTGAAAGATCTTCCATTTTCTCTTTATTAAGATCATAAATCAATGGGCGAAGATAGTTGGCAACAAGCGGCTAGAAAGAAAATGTTATCGTTGGAAGCGTACCAGCCGGGCCGTGTTTGATTTTGATTTTTGTGGGAGCGGGAAAAATATTTACAAGATTAGATTAAGAGGATCCACGAGTCCAATAAAGTCTGACACACATTAACTACCTCCTCAAAGGAACCTCAAGAGAGTTGGCAACTCGGCTTCATTGGATTGTGCCCTAACTAGTGATTTCGGCCCATTTGGATTCGGAGTTCCTTGGCTAAACTCACCCTATGTTTCCTAGGTACCAAGGTCTTCTCATATGTATCTTCATCCTCGTTGTGAAAATAACATCTAAAATTGGGTCTAGGTGAGACGGAGAGGTCGAAACTCTGGGCATAATATTAGTCCACGAGCAACTTGTTTTGTTAGTTTTCCCTCTTTTCCAAAGGAGTATCAACAAATAAAGAAGATATCGCCGGAGGAGCAATAAAGATTGACTTTTTTTCTTCTAATGGCCACATTTGGGAAATACATTGGGCAGAAGCTAGAGGTCAAGCACGAATCAACTATTTGAGACTTCATAGATCTCTTAAATAAACCTATCAAATATCAAAAAGTTAATAAAATAAATACAAATGGAAATAAAAAACCTTGAGTTAAGGAAAAAGTTCCTTACCATGGTTAGAAACACATCTACCTCGGGAAATAGTTTTTCAAGTCCTTTCTTCCGGAATGAAAGTCTTAAAATGGCCTTGGCTCACTAGAACATATCATTACTAGAGCTGAGAACCTAAATGGTAGCTATTTTTACAACAAAAAAAAAAGATTAGAAGCAGACCAAACAATGATATGATAGAAGATTCTAAGCAAAAATCGAATAACTTACGACTCGAATTTCATGTTTCGGAAAAAAAGGAATATCGTCTCGAATTATTTCAATGGTGGGGATGATTATGAATCTCTCCGAACATGATGATTATTATCTTCATCCAAACTAGAGAGGATGATAATTTTTACTCACTTGAAAAGGATCATGATGCCACCTTGAAAGAACTTAGGGGCATAGAGACGAATGAAGGTGACTGAGCATGAAGGGCACATAAATGTTCTTCACCACATAGAGCAGATCTGCAAAATACACACATAGGTGATGGTGTCCACGTAGAAGGACTGATATGAGCAAGAAAAATGCTATAACATTTGCACAGAACTAAGGTTATCGGATCTATGGGAGGATTAAATCCTAGGCCTAAAGGGTAGGTATAGACGTTGGAGTAACCTAACGGGGAGTGGTAATTCTATATGCTTCCTAGGAGCTAAGATCTCGAAAGATCTTGCAAAATATTCTTTTCTTACAATATCAAAATCAATTGATTTAATAACAGAAGAAAAATTTTGGGCCAACTCTCCCCTATCATCATGTTAGAAGAGATTCAGTGGCACGAGTCGTTTTGAAGGTCTAATGTTGGAGAGAATAGATGAAATAGAGAGTTGAGCAACATTTTAGCTCAAAGCCATCGGCGATGAAGCAACAAGAGAAGAACCACTACCAACAATGGAAGAAGGGGTGATCGAACCACTGCAACAATGGAAGAAGGGAGTTATCACGAGTTGAATCCATTGAGATATTGAGTAAGAAGATCGAAAAGCAGTAGAAATTTGGAAGAAGATTGATGAAAGAAATTTTCAAAAAGACAAACAAAGATATGGAAGCGTTTAGCAAGGTAAAAGATTAAAAAGATTTAGATGGATGTTTAAAAAGAAAAAAGGGAGGCAGCTATCAATTAAAATAGAAGTGAAGCCATCATTATGTGACAGCTTGAAACTCAACTTGCTCAAGTCACAAGCGGAGTTGTGACACATGGCCGAAAAGACAAGTTAGAAATGGTTTAGGGTACCAAAAAGATGGAATTTTTCCGCTTTTAATAAATGAAAAACTTTTTCTCAAAAATGGAGGCAGAAATAATCATTAATGCTTATCGAACAAAAATAAAAGGTTTTACTCCAAAAAGCATGGAGACTATCTTTATAGGATAAAAATAAGCCAGACACGTGGATAACTTAGAATGAACATGTGGCTAGCAAGGTAAATATGTCAAATGGCTGGAAGAAGACACGTGGACACATTTCCTTAAGCCTGTAGTGGATAACAATGCAAGCTAATATTTTAGGGGAAAATAATAACGAAGTTTATCGAAGAGGCTGAGATAGAATGCAGACACAACATTTGGAGGAAAAAGAAGTAAAGCCAAGACAATTGTTACAAAATAATTCCGGAGTCAACATCATCTATTAATCCACCATCATTCAATGCAATTTATTTTTCATTTAAAGTGAACCAAGTTACAATACCAATCTTTGTACTACAAAAAATCATCTTGAACATGCGCAAAGGAACACATACAACATTTCTTATTGAGTTCTTAGCATTCAGTATCGTACTATTATTATTACTATTTTTGGTTAACGAGCGAGTCTTTAGTTCATCAAGAATATCATCTGATACAAGTCGTTAGTATATCTCTTTCTTTATCATAATTTTATTATTTAATTTATATTATATTTCTTATTGTTAGGCCAAATCAACCACTTATCCTTTTAGCTTCACTATAAATTCAATTATACCTATTTTTAAGGTAAACATCTACTACTCCTCCCTCTGTCCCCTCACCACCCCTTTACTGGTTTTGATGGTGCAAGGAGAAGCTAGCAAGGATATCTCTGAGTTAGATTAATTAGAAAGAAAAGAAAAGCCAAAATGAACAAGAGTTGAAAAGAGTATTATCCTACATATTCTTTTTTATGTACAGAAAATTAAAAATACAATTATAATAATCAAGAACACCAAGTTCTTGCAAATAGTATGTTGACATTGTCATAGTAGGTCGAGCCAATTTAGGAGACAATAATTAATCTATACTAGAACATGATTATTTTAAAAGTTATAATTTAAAAAAAAGTACTAATTCTATAATTTTCACATAAAGATTAGAAGAAAATAATAAATAGTAGTCAATAGTTATCTACATAAGCTTAAAAATTGGTTGTATGATCCTTCATGGAGCAGGTTGAAGGAAATAATGGAACGATGAGGAATACATGTAATGGCAACCAAATTAATTTAAGGCTAAACACATATATAACTCTTTAAATTTGTCTTTAATATTTAAGTTTGGAAAATCTTAAATAAAAATACTAACCTTGAAACTATTAATAATATTGATATATAATTAAATATTTAATTTAAACATAAAAATATTATTTGGTGTAAAATTATTTAATACATGTTGATAAATATTTTTAAAATTATACGTAATATTTAATTAAATAGCGTCATGTATTTTTTCATATCATCAGTCATTTAGGTTCAATCCAAATACCCCATTTTCTAACTTTTGATTCACTCGATACGGGTAAAAATAACTCATTTTCAATACGAGATAAAAAGAAAGACTCGGTCAGTCTTTAATAAAAACACTAAAAGTCAACCGATTTCGCGGATTGTCAATGATTTTAAAAAGAGAATAGCGATGGACTTTAAGAAAATTGACGTACTTTCATCGATTATGTTTTCTGCAATAATACGCAAAAACTGGCCAAAGTTAATTTTTTTAAAGAAAATTTGATGAATCGTCCATTGATTTTTTTAATGACAACAAATAGACGAACATGTTACCTAGTGAGATGTTTAGCGGTTAGTGTGCGTGCGAATTAGTTTGTGACGAGTAATAGAAGATTGACGCATGCGGGAAGAACCTCGAAGGCGAACGGCGCGAACATCGTCAGCAGTGCTTAGGATCGGACGAGCCGGGGCACAAGGGCAGCGCTGACGTGCCCCGGTGCACTGCGCAAGGGAGGCTGGCGTCGCGCGCCCGGCCTAGCGGCGCACGGGGTGACCCGCGTGGCTCCGGCACCCTTGGCGCATTGGGGCGGCGCGGCGTCACCCACTGCCACCACCCATGTGTGTGTGTATATATATATATATATATATATAAACCTCCTTGTTCACTTTAAAACATTTGTAAATTGATCCTTCTGCCGAGAATAGAGGGAGTACACAATTTTCTTCGATTTAACACCGTCCAAACGCAAATTAACCCAGGTTAACGAGTTTCTATGCCTACGGGAAGCATTTCTACCGAGTTATTTCTTGTAAGTGCTTCGGCATGCTGAAACTCCGTCGGTAAAAGGTTGTGGAGTACTCCAAATTAAATCCTAAACGGCCAAAGGCAATAGGTAAGCATTTCTCCCTTCGAATCTCTCGAGAAATTGTGGGTTTTCATTGAGTTATTCAAAGAGTTGAATTATAATTAATATTATTATCGAAAGATATCATTATTTGCCGAATCTAGTATTGAAATTAGACCTATTCTTTTAGCATAAGGTTTGCAATTGAGTGGAGCAGCCGATTACGAGTTGAAACTACTAGGTTAAATGAAAGTCGGCATTCGAGGTATTTTAAGACAAATTCTTAAGCAAGTTATTCTGTCATATTGTAATACGGCCTAAATCTTTGTGAGAAAGCCAAGAACCACGTATATTGTGGTTAGCTGCTACCCGTTAGTTTGAGATTAGTGTTTTCTATTTATATTGAGATTATTTTTACCTATATAGGCCTTACGGTGACCAACCTCGGGATTACTAGTTGTGTCATCGCCTTCAAGGCTTGTGTCTCTCCAAGGAGCTATATGATGTCCCAAGGGACTATGCACGGGACCAAGGGCCATACGATAGTTCATCCATGGTTGGACTATTGTTTTATATTAAATATCGGCATCCTTGACCCTAAATCGAGCCTTGGCCAGTGCCCGGGTGCCGATTGAGGAGTCCTCGGTCTTAGACACGGCTACGAAGTCGAGCGGGCTTAGTTGCGGACCCGGGAGTAGGTTGGCTATAGTTACTGTTGACTCATTTTGACCTTGTTAAGTATATAGATTGAAGTGTGCTCACTTGGGCTTATGGGGCCGCAGGCGGGTTATTTTGTGTTGGTTGTACCTTTCGGGCTTATGGGGGCCGAGGTAAGGTTCTTTACATTATTACCTATTGTTAGTTATACGGCAAGTTGCGGGGCAATGCGGGTTGTATCTCGTATCCTTTCTATTTGATCATTTTCCGGTTTATTATTAGTAATTTTGGTCGTTTTCATTCTTGCCTTACATATTGGTACATCTTGTCTTTTGACATCTATCTTAGAGCACTGCATTCTTACCTGTATGGAAATTTGGATAGACGCGGTTCGGGGATCTCCCTAGTCATTAGTCGAGTCGGCGGTTCAATCGCTCATTTCTCAAGGGTTGATAGTTGAAAGGTTTATTCTTTTGTTGTATAGTTTATGGGTAGGTTGAGGCCCTATTCCAATCATTATTCCACTCTTAGAGGCTTGCGAGGACTATAGATCCTCGGTTTTGGTTTTTGTTGTGGTCGTGTGGGGCCTATGTATGCTTATTTTTGTGATGGTCGTGTGGGGCCTTGTTTTGCTTTTAGTTAGCAGCCTTGTCGGCTATAGCATAGTTATATTTGCCTATTTTTATTCTTACATAAATAGATAGCATGGTGGCACTTTTCGACATACGGATCCCCTTTGTGTAGTGTTGTTGGTAGCTATCTTCTTTATTATAGGTGGCTATCGGCCTTGTCGATTTCGAACTGTGTTTATAAATGAGATATAGTTCATTGTTTTCTTGATTTGAAGAGTAGGCATGTACCGAAGTGCATAAGCGATCGGAATCAGGATTCGAGATCCCATATGACACCGGAGTATGATCTGCCTCCCAAGGCGGGGCATGAAAAACTTATTATACGAGCATATCGTATCTAAGTGTTCAAGTCATTTCTAGTAGAGTCTTGGCTCTATGGGTGTGTTGTGCACCACATTCCATAAACCAGAGGGTACGGGAGGCATAATAGCGTGGTTACCCTTCCTTCTTTAAATCGTGCTATAGAGCTATGTTGTATAGGGTTGAGTCCTAAGCCTATCTTATTACGCTTATTTTCATAGGAAATGTTGGACGTGCGACAGACGCTACGACCGGTAGGAAGCTAGATATTGCAGCGAGGATAGGGCACTTGCGGGTGCCCCGGTGAGCGGCCCAGTCCCGAGGGCGATAGGGAGACTCATTCGATCTCCCGGTATTCTCCACCATGCCGGGGAGTCTTCCGGGGTGACAGAAGTGTCGGCACCACCTCCAACAGTCCCTACACCTATACCATCCGATCAGGAGGTTAGGAGTGTTGTCTATATATTAGCACGAGATGATGGTACACATCGGTGCTAGCCCATGGTACCGTGGTTTCTTGAATATTCGGGAGGACACAGGAGTTTGAGGTTGGCTTCCTAGCCATAAGTCCCCCGCGAGTTCATGAGGACGGACCGGAGAGGACCCTCGGGACTTCCTGGATCGGTTGCAGCGGATTTTCAGGGTGATGCATGCCACGCCTATGGAGTCGATTAAGCTAAACGGTATTTCGATTACAAGGACATAGCGGTGTTTGTGGTACGAGAGGTGGGAAAGGTCCCAAGGCGAGAGATTCTCCCCCTCCGACGTGGTCTATCTTTTTCGAGAGGCCTTTATAGATCATTACTTGCCACGAGAAATCCGGCCAGAACCCGGTGGATCGGTTTTGCACACAGGTAGGGCTCGATAGTGTACGAGAATATGCAATGGGCTTTGACTCCTTAGCCGAGACTATGCACCAGCTTTGTAGATACCATGCCAGCCTGATACATCGGTTTATTATGGGGCATCTTCCAGTACGTGGAAACTTATGTGCAGTGAGGACATGGATATTGCAGCATTGAGGCTTTGCTTATAACAATGAAGGGATCAACGGCGGCGGCGGGGGAGTAGAAAGGACAAATCAGAACCGGCGCGAGCCCAGACCCGGTGATATGCGAGCGGGAATTTGGGCGGACCTAGGCCGCGAATATCAGGCAGGCCACTCGGACCTCCACCTCCCACAGCCTCGAGGGTGGTAGACCGGATCGTCAGGGCGGTCGGGACACATCGAGAGCTCTGAGGCATCGGGCTCTCGGCGGCAAAGGGGTCAGATGGGAGTAGGTCCCTTTGTGCCACGATGTGTTATTTGCGGTCGACGCCATTTTGGGCGTGTAGGTATGGTTCTACTTCTTGTTATACTTTTGTGGACAAGAGGGTCATATGATGAGGATTGACCAGCTAGAGGACGGGGTGATCGGGACCGGCAGGACAAATCTTGATGGTCACATGCCCCGGCACCTTTAGCGGGCGCGGCGGGCCCTCAACTCAGCCGGTGAAGGCCGAGGCAGGTTAGGGGCATCCGGTTCGGGCAGCGGTCAGGATCACACTTATACTTTACCGAGGGCGACGAGAGTCGAGTCATCCACCGGACATTGTGGCAGTATCTTCGGACATTTTGCTCTCACTTAGTTTATGTTTTGATAGGCCCGGGTTTCACTTTGTCCTATGTTACTCAACTAGTGACTTTTGGAAAGTTTGGTATAATGCCGGAATTGCTTTAGCGACCCTTCTCGGTGTCTACACCTATCGGTGATTCCATTATAGCTAAAAGGATTTACCGAGGTTGCACAGTAGAGATTGTTAGTCTCCGAGACTTTAAACGAGATTTCTTGGAGCTAGAAATGATTGATTTTGATGCAATTATGGGTATGGATTGGCTAACACCATGTTACGCCAATGTAGGTGTTGGACCAAGACTTAAATTTCACTTTCTAGGGGAGGCAGTGCGAGAGTGGAAGAGCGGTGCGGCCACCCCAAAAGGAGGTTCATATCCTATCTTGAGACGAAAAGTTGATAGCAAGGGTTGTATTTACCATATTGTCAAGGTTCGGGATGGCACAAGCGGAGTCCCACGACTCCTCGGTTTATTCCGAGTGGTTAATGAGTTTCCAAATGTGTTTCCGAGATGAACTTCCTAGTATTCCCGAATGGGGAATCGATTTCTCTATCGACTTGCTACCGGTACTCAGCCTATATCCATCCCTCTATACCGAATGGCTCTGTGAATTGAGAGAATTGAAAGAATAGTTGAAAAACTATTAGAAAAGGGCTTTATCGGGCCAGTACATCACCATGGGAGTGCGCCGGTTACATTTTGTAAGGAAGAAATATGGCTCCCTACGTATGTGTATAGATTATCGCGATTGAATAAAGTTACTATTAAGAATAAATACCCTCTTCCCAAGATAGATAACTTGTTTGATTAGTTTCAAGGGTGAAATATTTTCCAAGATTGACTTAAGGTCGAGGATATCATCAAATGTGGGTTCGGGAGAAGATATCCTGAAATAGCTCAGGACGGTACAGTCATTTTCAAATTTCTAGTTATGTCCTTCGGGTTGACAAATACCCCAGTAGTGCTCATGGATCGATGAACAACATCTTCGAGCCATATTTAGATCTATTTGTGATAGTATTCATCGATGACATTTTGGTGTATTCCCGCTCGGAAGCGAACCACAGAAAATCATTTGCGAGATAGTACTCCAGATCCTCAAAGACCACCAGTTATATGCAAAATTTTCTAAATGTGAGTTCTAGCTGAATTCCGTAGCTTTCTGTGGGCCATATTGTATCATAAGTTGATATTCAGGTTGATTCACCAAAAATTGATGCACTAAAGACATGGCCTAGACCTACAACTCAATTGAGGTTGGCGGTTTCTAGGATTAGCAGTGATACGAGAAAAGTTTGTGGAAGGATTTTTCTACCCTGTGGAGTACCTTTGACTAAATTGACTCGAAACGAGGCAAGTTTCATTGGACCAAGGCTTTGTGACGAAATTTCTAGGAATTGAAAAATAGTGACGCCGGCACCAATGCTAGCCTTGCCCGAGAGGAAAGGTTGAGAGGGGTTATGTTGTATGCGTGGCCTTGGTGTTGGGTTAGGGTGCATCCTACGTGCGGCACGGTAAGGTAATTGCTTATGCTTCAAGGCGACTTAGGAAGCATGAAAGAACTATCCCACCCGCTGATGCGGAGTTAGAGTTTGCGGTGATTCATGCCTTAAAAATATGGAGGCATTATTTGTATGGGGTGCACATAGATATTTTTACCGATCATAAGAGCCTCCAGTACAACTTCAAGCAGAAGAAATTGAATTTGCAGCATCATCGTTGGCTAGAATTACTGAAGGACTACGACGTAAATATTTTGTATCACCCGGGGAAGGCTAATATTATGGCAGATGCACTTATGCGAGATCTATGGGAAGCTTGGCACATCTAAGGCGAGAAAGTGGGAAATGGCTCAAGAATTGCACCGGTTAGCCAGCTTAGCAGTCCGGATAGTAGACTCAGAAGATAATGGGACCGTGATTCAGAATACAGCAATATCATCCCTGGTTGTAGAGGTGAAAGAGCGGTAGTATGAGACCTTAGCCTAGCGCATCTCGGAGATAGGTTTAGTGGGGTGAATTAATGACCTTTTGAGTTGACGAAAGACGGGGTCTTGAGATTGAGTCACCTCTGCATTCCAGATGTAGTAGGGCTCCGCGAGTAGATCATGGCAGAGGTACATTATTCTCATTACTCTCTTCATCCAGGGTCGACGAAGATGTACCATGAAATAAAGGAGATATGCGTGGCTGGAATAAAAAGGGGTATAGCTAAATTTTAGCATAGTGTCCTAAGCGCCGGCGGGTAAAGGAGGAACATCGAAACCCGACAGATTAAGGCGGGGAGATAAGCGGTGCCTATGTGGAAATGGAATAGCAATTAATATGGACTTTGTGATAGGATTACACCGCACCAAGCATAAAATTCAACTCTATTTGGTCATTGTCAACAAATTAACAAAATCGGCCCATTTCTTGCCGGTAAAGGACTACCTTCTCTGCCGAAGACTATGTTGAGTTGTACATTAAGGAGATAGTCCGACTACATGGTTTCCCCGCATCTATTATTTCTGACGGGGGAACAATTCACAAGCCCAGATTTTGGCGGTCAATTCAGAAAAGTTTGGGGACATAGGTTAATGCAGTATAGAATTCCATCCTCGGACCAGGAGCGATCAGGCAGAACGCACAATTCAGGCGGCTCGAGAATATGTTACGGGCGTGTGTGCTGAACTTCGGAGGAAGTTGGGACAAGCATGTATACCTTATCAAATTTGCATACAATACTTGATTATCATTACATAATCACGATGGCACTTTAGCAGAGGCCTTGTATGGGCAAAAATGTAGGTCCCCCATCGGATGGTTCAAACTAGGGGAGTCAGGGTTAATTGGACCTGATATGATCCACCAGTCCGAAGAGAAAGTAAAACTCATCATGGCGCTTTCTAACACCCTAGAGTCTTGAAGTCTATTCCAATGTACGGCGTAGAGACTTGGAATTCGAGGTTAATATTTGGTATTCTTTAAAGTTTCTCCGATGAAGGGGCGTGATGAGGGTTTGGTAAGAAGGGCAAGCTTAGCCCTAGGGTTCATAGGCTTTGTATTGGATCCTTCGAAGGATAGGTTGAGTGGCATATGGTAGAAGTGCCTCCATGGCGGAATCGTTCATCCGAGTCTTCCACGTATCGATGTCGCGGGGTATAGGGGGACCCGTCTTGGGTTATTTCAGTTGAGGGCGTTGAAGTTACTGAAGAGTTAGCTTATGAAGAGGTTCCAGTTGCTACACTAGATCGAGGTTCGTAGGTTAAGAACTAAATACGTGATATCAGTTAAAGTACTATAGAGGAACAAAAATAAAGAAAAGAGATGGCTTAGGAAGCTAATGATGACATGAGATCTCTACGTATCCTCCTTATTCCAGGATTGACCTAGAATATGCAGTGAGGTGGGGTTGTTGTTCGATTATAATTTACCCACTTATGTTATTAGCACTATTTAGTTGGTTATCTCTATATGGTGGAGTAGTTTGTTATATGAAAGCCATGAGATGTCTATGTTGAGTTTTCTGCGTTTCAAGTTTCCATATAGTCCATAATACAGAGGAGATTCTGCTGAAACTTTTTAAAGTATTAGTTAAAAGTGTTAACTCCTTTAAGCACAGGCGACATTCGGATAGATGTTCTAAGGAGGGAGGATATTTTAGTGAGATGTTAGCGGTTGAGTGTACGTGCGCGTGGATTTTTTATGAGTAATAGAAGCTTGACGTGTACAGGAAGAACCTCGGAGGCAGGATGAGTGCGGACATCAGTGAATTATCTAGATCGGATGAGGCTAGGGCGCAAAGGGCCGGCGTATTGCCTTGACACACTGTGCAAGGGGCGGCGCGATGCGCAAACCTAGCAGCACGGGCGCCACCCCACTGCCACCGCCCATATATATATATATATATATATATATATAAGCCTCCTTGTCCAATTTAAAACATTTGTAAATTGATATTTTGGCCAGAATAGAGGGAGTACGCAATTTTCTTCCGATTTTCATCAATTACAGCTATCAATGCCGTCTAAATACAAAATTCACTTCGGGTAGCAGGTTCTAGGCCTGAGGAAGCATTTCTACAGAGTTATTTCTTGAAAATTCGCTCCAGCATATTGGAATCTCGCCGAGTAAATGCTGTCGAGAATTACTCCAAATTGAATTCTAAATGGCCCTGAGAACAATAGGTAAGCATTTCTCCCTTCTAAACTCTCGAGAATTGTGGGTTTTCGACAGACTTATTTGAGTTGAATTATAGTTAATATTATTATCTAAAGATATCATTATTTGCAAGAATATAATTATTGAAGTTAGCCCTATTCTTTCAGCATAAGGGCTGCAATTGGGTGGAACCGCCCGATTACATGTGAAACTCACCGGTTAAACGAAAGTGGCATTCGAGTATGTTAAGAGGCGGGTGTGACAAAATTATTCCTGTCGTATTGTAATATGACCTAAATCCTTGTGAGAAAGACAAGCACATATATTATTTATTTTGCTACCGTTAGTTTGAAATTAGCATTTTCTATTTATATTGGGACCGACCCTACCATATATAGTCTTCCATTAATAACCTCGGGGTTACTAGTTGTGTCATCTCCTACGGGGCTATATGGATTATTCTAGGAGCTATGTGGTATCCCAAGGGACATACTCGGGCCCAAGGGCCATACTACGATTCATCCATGAGTGGACTATTATTTGTATCGTATGACATCGCGACTCGTCGAGTCTTGTGCTGCAGGTGCGATTCTGAGTCCTCGAGACTCAGACACGGCCACAAAGAGCCAGGCTCAGGTTGTAGACCAGGGCCAAGTAGGTTGTCATAGTTACCTAGTGACTCATTTTGACCTTTTAGGGGTAATAGATTGAAGTGTGCTCTTCAGGGCTTATGAGGTCCTCGGGCGGGTTATTCTATGCTGGTTTGTACCTTCCGGGGCATATGGGGGTCAGGTAAGGTTCTTGTTTGCACTACTTATTGTTGATTTATATAGCCGAGGTTGCGGACAATGCGGGTTGTATCTCTTATCCCTTCTATTGGATCGTTTTCGGTTTATTATGATTATTTTTTAGTCATTTCATTCGCCTTATATATTCGGTACATATTGTACTGACGCTCATCTTAAGGACGATGCATTACTTGCCTGCAGGTGCGGAAGACGCAGGTTCAGGACCTCCTAGTCATCAGCCGAGTCAGCATTCCAATCAACTCCTTTTCTCGGGGTTGATAGTTAGAAGGTTTGTTCTTTTGTTATGCAGGTTTATGGGTAGGTCAAGGCTCTGTCGAGCCATTATTCCTCTTAGAGGCTTGCAGGCTACAGATCCTCAGTTGTTGGTTTTTGTTGTGGCCGTGTGGGGCCTATGTATGTTTATTTTGCGTTATGGCCGTGTGGGGCCTTTAACTTTAGTTGCTTGACCTTGTCGGCTATAGCATAGTTGTGACTACTGTTTTATTCTACTATAACTAGAAAGCATGGTGGGCTTGTCGGCCCCGCATAGGATATTACGTGTTGTTGGTAGCTGCCTTCTTTCTTACATGTGGCTATGTAGCCTTTCGGCGGGAGCTGCATTTACGGTCGAGATATAGCTCTTTATTTTCTTGATTTGAAGAGTAGGCATGCACCATAAGTGCATAAGCTCAGGTAGATCGAGTTCGGATCGAGTATGGCACGGTGACAGAGTCATACCTCTGAGTGGGTATGACGAACGTGTTTTTAGAGTGTAAAATTACAATTGAAGAGTATAAATAAAAATATAAAAATTAATATTTGTGTTTAAATGAAACATAAAAAATAGAATTGGATAATCAAAATGAAATAAAATTGAAATGGAGTATCAAAATAAAAAATTGTAGGAAAATTTTAAAAATTATGAATGTATTTGATGTTAGTTTAATTCTTGTCTTAAAGTGATTTGCCATCCATATATCCATGCTTGCGGCTAGCAGATGCTCCTTACCCTTATAATGAGTTCATGTAGTGGCTATCATTCATTGAAACCCTAATAACAGAGACTTTCCCTTTGAAGTTGCAATATACTTTCTTCGTTCAAAATAAGTGAATTGTTTTAGTCTTTTGATTTTGTTTCAAAAGTGGTATTTTTACATAATCAGAAGATATTAATACTGTTCTTCCAATTTTGCCCTTATTTAAGTGGAGAGAGTTTTACATAATCAAGAAAATATTAAAGAATTACATCTTTTTCAAGATATTTATTAGAGGTAAGTAGATAAAAATATATTTTTCTGTTTAGAAAATGAGAAATTTTCTTAAGGGGTGGCTTAGTTGAAAGCACCACTTATTTTTAAAATGGGGGAGTATTTAATAGGCACAACTCTACTAACCTTTCCCTTTTAAGAGTGATCAATACTTGTGCCCAGCTTCACCTTCATTCCATGTATATCTGATTCATTTTCTTTCCCAAAAAATATCGTAAAGGATTACGTGTATATACACTGATATAATGTAAATAAATTTTATATTATCATTATATTTTAATATGTTATAACAATTAAACTACCTTAGTTTTTCCAGTTTATTAATTTATACTTTATAAATAATTATGTGATTGTGAGAGCATTAGCTATTCTATCCCAATTTATACGGCAGTGTAGTATTGGACATACTATTTAAGAAAAATTAAAAATTTTAAAATTTTAATTTTATATAAAAAATATTCAATTTGAAGAATTTCACTTTTTTTTCTTCAACTCCTTAAGTTCTTTATTTAATTGTTTAGTTTTTTTTATATAATATATTAAAAAAACTAAAAAAAATAAAAAAAATAAAAAAAATAAAAAAAATAATATAATTTTTGTAATTTTTTATGAAATGTTTTAAATATTTATTTTAAATTATGAATTTTTAATATTTTTGTTTATTTTATATAAATTAAATGATGCTATAAATTGACAGGAGGGGACTAATGGGGGAATGGGGTAACAGATCCTTCAAAAAGCGTACAAACCCTAGATAGTGTTGAAGGGTACCCACATGGTGAACCAATCATGTAAGCATCTCGTGGGGGCCCACACCGCTTATAGCATGGCAGGTAATTTAAGACACGCTGAATCTTTTTTCCAGAATCAAGAATCTTATCCCTTTGCAAAAGAAATATCTGCGATATGTAGGGTACCTTTATTTCCTAAGTAAATTTTATTAGTTGTCGTTCCAACATTTTGTTTATTACATAAAAGTGGTTTTTTCAAGTTTTGTTTATAATTTTTTTTTAATTTTAAAGAATTAAAAAAGAAGATGTTTTGGAAATTTAATTTTTAAAAATTAATTTTAAGATTTTTGTTTTTTTTTGAAAAATCGATCCAGTCCGTCGTTTTTTTTAAAATAAATTTAATTTGAAGTTTTATATTTTACATAAAAACTGTGACATTACATATCAAAATAAATTAGTCGTTTGAGATAATTTCATAAATCTCCCTCAATCTTTTTCTTCATAATACTAACTAGTAAATTTATTCAATAAAAGTTAATTAATTAGTTTTAAATATTTTTCTTCATAAATTTAATTAAGAAAAAGGATATAAAATTTTAATTTATATGCATATAAGTTTTAATTTTGTAAATCCAATAAATACTTATATAACTACTTATAGTCTGTTTGGCCAAGTTTTGGGAGGCCGGAAGTGCTTATTTTTCGAAAATGTTTATTTTAAAAAATGAGTTGTTTGGTCAAACTTTTGGGGAAGAAGTGTTTTTAGGGGTAGCAAAAGCTGTTTTGGGGCTAAAAAAGTAGCTTCTTCCCAAAAGCGCTTATTTGAAAATCTTTCTGAAAAATACGGCTTAGAAGTAGTTTTCCAAAGTTTGGTCAAACACTAATTGTTACTCAAAAGTGTTTTTTTAGATTTATTGGCGAGAAATAGCAATTTGCTTACCAATCCAAAATACTTTTGATAAAAGCACTAACAAAATATTTCTCAAATAAGTTGATTTGAGAAGTTTGGCCAAGCAGGCTATTATTTTGTTAGCTTAAACACTCTTTTAAAATTAATTTCACTAAAAAGAAGAATGTTTATGTATGAAGCAATGAAAAATGACATTAAGAATAAACATATTTATTTACTAAACATACAAAAATCATTAAGTAATAAGCTTTATTGTAAAAAATTTAACTTAATAGTATATGAAATAATTGTGTTGGTCACTCATCTAACCGGGGAAAAAACATAAATATGAAACTATGGGTCATAAATATAGTAATTAATTGATTGAAAAAATGAGAAAAAAATAGTTATGAATTAATTATGGGGAATAAAGTGCAGATTTATACCTTCTTTATGAATCTTAATTATTGTAATTGATTGAAAGAATAAAGTTAAAAAGAGGAAAAAATAAAAAAAAAGAAGATAAATATGATTTATGGGACTTAAATATAGTAATTGATTGATTGGAAAAATAGAAAAAAAAAGTAATGAATTATTATGGGAAATAAAGGAGTCTGATTTATACCTTATTTATGAATCTTAAATATTGTAATCGATTTTGATTGATTGAAAAGAATAAAAAGATTAAAAAATGATGAAAAAAGCAGGGAAAAGATAAATATGTATTATGGGCCTTAAATATAGTAATTAATTTATTAAAAAATAGAAAAAAAACGGTTATGAATTAATTATGGGAATAAAGTGCAGGTTTATACCTTATTTATGAATCTTAAATATTGTAATCGATTTTGATTGATTGAAAAGAATAAAAAAGACTAAAGAGGGAAGCTTCATAAAAATCTAAATATGAATTATGGGCCTTAAATATAGGAATTAATTGATTAATAAATAGAAAAAAAGGGTAATAAATTAATTATGGGAAATAAAGTGCAATTTATACCTTATTTATGAATCTTGCAAATTGTAAATTGTAATTGATTTTGATTGATTGATAAGAATTAAAAAATTAAAAAGAGGAGTAGGGAAAAACGAGAATAAATAAATAAATATGAATTATGGGCCTTAAATATAGTAATTAATTGATTGAAAAAAAAAATAAAAAAAGCGGTAATGAATTAATTATAAAAAATAAAATGCACATTTATACCTTATTTGAATCATAACTATTATAATTGATTTTGATTGATTAATCTTAAATATTATGAATCTTATTTATACATTTTTTACAAGTAAGGTTCCTTAAATCCACATCTGCTATTATAAAAACTTAAGAAATTCCATCAAAGGAAAGAGCTTCTAAAATAATTCTTACTACATCGTCCTCCATCTTTTTAGTACAATTTTTTTTTTATAAAATATCTTATTATAATAGTTAAGCATCTTTATAGAAATAAAATCTCTAACATTATTAATAAATGGTCTAGAGATTTTGATATACTATTTATGACAAAATATATTATATGAATATATATATCATTAAATGATTTTTCTTGTTTATAAAAATTAGATTTAAAATGTGTACTACAATTATAAATTTCTTCTAGTAATTTTGAAAGAATTTATTTTTCAAGTAGATTCAAAATGCGTGTCTTCTGTCTTCTAAAAATTTAAATATATTTTATTATTTTTGTAATATTAAAATCATATGCATTTATATGCATAGACATGATGAAAGGGAACTGCAGCGAATGCAGTTGTAACGTCAATAGTAATTAGGCAATTCAATGTTTTCCATTCAATATATAAATATTTAAATAAATAAATATAATATCTTAAAGTTTTGAATCTATGACTATAAAGAGAACATTCTTTTCTTTTTCCTTTTTACGTGGCATATAAAGAGAAAAATGATGGATATTTTATAGATTTAAATTATATACGTTAATAATTAATAATTTTTTTATTTTTAGAAAAAGTTTAACCGCATTGATATTACTTCAATTATTATTTTTTATCCGTTTTGAAAAGAAAAAAAGTATTTATTTTGTATTTAAACGAAAAAATATTATAATTCTTAAAGAACTTCCCAATTATAATAATTTTTATCCAAAGTTTACTTGTAAGAATAAATAAATTATTTTAAATTATAATAATGAAATAATTTATAGAGATTAAATAATGATATAATTATTTAGTAAATATGTTTTCATTGGTAGATCATAAATGTTTGATTTATTAGATTAAATTAAATGTGAAGATATACTTGCTACATATATTATGTTTGATTTAAACTATAATTCGGGATATAATTGTTTACAACTTTAACTTTGTCTTTATTTATAAAAGGAAAAATATATTATTTTATTATTTTGATCTATTATATGTTCTCAATCGGAACATGGCTTCTTGCATGTTATTGATCTCAAATAATCATTCGACATAAAATATAATATAATAATAATATAATAATTATAATAAATAATTTTGATAAACAGGAAATAAAATAATTTGTAATTTATTTTGATATTATTACTTTTCAATCATACAGATAAATCGATCTTTAATTATGTTACTGTATATAAATGATTTTATTATGTTACTATAAATAAATAAAGAATTGAAAATGTTTAAATAAGAATCGGACATTGGTTTCAGACCTCTATTGTTTGGGATTTTGGTGATGTACAACATAAGACATATTTAAATAATTTTGATAAACAGGAAATAAAATAATTTAATAATTTATTTTGATATTATTACTTTTCAATCATACAGATAAATCGATCTTTAATTATGTTACTGTATATAAATGATTTTATTATGTTACTATAAATAAATAAAGAATTGAAAATGTTAAATAAGAATCAGGACATTGGTTTCAGACCTCTATTGTTGGGATTTTGGTGATCTTGTACAACATAAGACATATTTTTTGTTCTTGTATTACTCATGCAAATGCAGTACACCTTCTTGCACTAATAAGGTTCTTTTCCCTCTTTATCTCTATTCATATATATTCTTCCTTCCAACAACCCCTACACTTTGCGGTAAACTTTTTTCTTTAATTTTATATTGGATTGAGGGGTTTCGTGTTTTCTCTTTTTTGTTTCTCCTGGGATGAAATCTTATTCAATTTCACATTTTTCACCGTTTGTCGTGGTCGATAAGATCGCAATAAGTCAGTAGTACGCATTTGTCCGACATCTATTGGGCATTCTTCTCCAAGAATCCCCTCTCTACATTTTTGGATACCTTTTTCTGTAGAGTGACGTTAACTTGTTTCAATAAAAAAAAAAATTTTGTAAAAGAAGATTTCTGCAAAAAATAGTTGCTCTCCTTTTTTCATCCCCCTTACTTTTATAAGTGTAGAGTGACTTTTCATGATTCCCATTTACAATAATTCTTTATTACCTTCATAATTTTTCACTGTCTTTATTGATATAATTTTACAGTTATAGATAAATATTATAACCATATAAATATAATAAAAAATTTATTAGAGAAATAGGTAAATAATGTCAAAAAAACCACAAAAAAGATAAATAAGAATAGAGGTCATAGAAACATGCCACATCAACATGCCAATAACCTCCTTTTATATATAGAGAGATTTTT
>JACEIK010001439.1:266427-283768 GCA_018107945.1 Datura stramonium | reverse complement strand
CATATAATTTACATGAGAATGTACACACATTGTTGGACAAACAAGGCAAAAGCTATACATTTGAGTATCAATTTGGCATATAAATATGCCCCTTATCACTCCTCATATGAGAGACTATCCTTTATTTCTACATTGTCCAATGGAACAATTGAAGATGGATCACCAATGCATTTCTTCAATAGTGACACATGGAATATTGGGTGCATAGATGCCAACTCCGAAGGTAATTCCAGCTCGTAGCTACTTTGCCAATTTGCCTTAGATTTTTGTAGGGTCCCACATATCTTGGACAAAGCTTTCCTTTCTTCCCAAACCTCATTACCCCTTTCATGGGTGAAATTTTCAGATAGACCCAGTTATCTACAGAGAACTCCAATTCTCTTCTCCTCACATCAGCATAGGATTTCTAACGGCTCTGAGCTGTTTTCAGTCCTTCTCTGATGAGTTGTACTTTCTACATAGCTTCGTGAACCGAGTCTGGCCCAATTATTGTAGCTTCACCAACCTAAAACCATCAAATAGAAGACTTGCACCTTCTACATACAATGCCTCAAACGGGGCCATCTGGATGCTAGGGTGATAACTATTGTTGTATGCAAACTCGATAGGAGGCAAGTGGTAATCCTAACTGCCCTTGAAATCTATCGCACATGCTCAACATATTTTCTAGGGTCTGAATAGTGTGCTCATCTTTCCCATCCGTCTTTGGGTAAAAAGCTATGCGCAGCTTGACCTGGGTGCCAAGTCCATTCATAAAAGACTTCTAGAAATGTGAGGTGAACTGGGTACTTCTGTTTGAGATGATGGATAATGGAACCTCCATGAAGCCTGACCAACTCCCGTATATAAAGTCTAGCATAGTCCTCAGCTAAATCTATAGTTTTAATTGTGAGGAAATGTGCTGACTTAGTAATCCGATCTACCACTACCCAAGTGGAATCATGTTGCCGACGAGTTCGAGGTAGACCCATAATAAAGTCCATATTTACTTCTTCCCACTTCCACATGGGTATGTTGACATCCTGGGTGATACCTCTTGGTCTTTGGTGCTCTACCTTGACTTGATGGCAGTTCGGGCACTTAGCTACAAATTCAGCGATGTCTCTCTTCATGTCGTTCCACTAGTAAATATCCCACAAATCGCAGAACATTTTATAGCACCAGGGTGGATGGAGTACCTCGTAATATGTGCTTCAGCCAATATCTATTGTCTAAAATCACCAACATCTGGTACACATAATTTTCCTGGTGACGTAGCACACCATCTTCCCCTTTGAAGAAAGCCTCAACCTCTTTCCTAAGAACCGCTTCCTTGAGTTTAAGTAAAATGGGATCTTCATCCTGTGTAGACTTAACTTCAACAACCAAAGAGGAATCTGACCCACTTTGCATCACCACTCCACCCTCAGTCGAGTTACCCAACTGCACCCCCAACCGAGCTAGTCCGTGAATGTCCTTCGCCAATTCCTTTTTGTCTTCCTCAATATGAGCCACCCTACCCATAGACACTCTGCTTAGGGCATCAACCACCACATTGGCTTTGCCCAAGTGACATAGCACACTCATGTCATAATCCTTCAAGAGCTCTAACCACCTTCTCTAACAAAGGTTCAGGTTGTTTTGACTGAATATGTACTGAAGGCTCTTATGATCGATGAAAACATCCACGTGAGCCCCGTACAGATAGTGTCTTCATATTTTCAATGCAAAAACCACTGGCGCCCACTCCAAGTCATGAGTTGGATAATTCCTATCATGAACCTTGAGTTGTCTGGAGGCGTAGGCTATCACTTTTCCCCACTGCATCAGAATGCAACTAAGTCCAACTCTGAAAGCATCACAATATAATAAAAATCCATCTGATCCTTCCGATAGAGTCAACACTGAAGCCTTGAGTTTTTAACTCCTAGAAACTCTTCTCACATGCATCTAACCACTGGAATTTCACCTTCTTCTGAGTCAGCCTAGTCAGTCGAGATGCTATAGAAGAAAAGCCTTCTACATAGCATCAGTAATAACCGGCCATACCCAAGAAACTTTTAATTTCGATTGGAGAGATAGGTCTGGGCTAGTCTTTCACTGCTGCTATTTTTTGAGGATCAACCTGAATACCCTCACCCGAGAACACATGACCCAAGAAAGTAACGGACTTCAACTAGAATTCGCACTTGCTGAACTTGGCGAACAACTAGAGGTCTCTGAGTGTCTGAAGCACTATCCTCAGGTGATTAGCATGCTCTTCCTCATTTCTGGAGTATACTAGAATGTCGTCGATAAATATAATGACCAACATATCCTGATACTTCTTGAAGACTCTTTTCATCAAGTCCATAAAGGCTGCAGGGGCATTTGTTAGTCCGAAGGACATAACCACAAACACGAAGTGACCATATCGAGTCCTAAAAGGTTTTTTCGGTATGTCACATTCTCTAACTCTTAGCTGGTGATACCCCGACCTGAGATCTATTTTGGAGAAACAGATGGCTCCCTAAAGTTGGTCGAACAAGTCATCAATTCTGGGTAGGGGCTACCTGTTCTTGACTATGACCTTGTTCAACTGACGGTAATCGATGCACATTGTGAGGCTACCATCTTTCTTTCACATGAATAGCACTGGAGCACCTCAGGGAAAGATACTGGGTCGGATAAAACCCTTATCAAGAAGGTCTTGTAGCTGCTCCTTCAACTCCTTAAGTTCAGCCAGTGCAATTGTATAAGGAGGGATGGAGATGGGATGAGTATCCAAAATAAGGTCTATACCGAAGTTAATTTCCCATTCAGGAGGAACTTCGGGAAAATCTTTGGGGAACACATATGGAAATTCGCTGACAACAGGTACTGATTGGATAGTTGGGGTCTCAGAGTTGGAATCCTTGACCAGAACTAGATGTAAATACACCCCTTAGATTTAAGATTCCTGGCTTTAAGGTAGGAAATAAACCTACCCTTTGGCGCTGAACTACTACCCAACCATTGTAGAGCTGGCTCATTAGGAAACTAAAACCTGACGACCCTAGTTATGAAGTTGACTGAGGCATAACCAGAGTGTAACCAATCCATGCCAAGGATGAGTTTGAAGTCAACCATGTCTATCTCGACAAGGTCAGCTGGAATGACTTTATTGAAGACTGAGATTGGGCAGTTTCTATACACTGGGTTGGGTCTAACTAACTCGCTGTTATACCTCAAAAACCTACGGATCAGACCTGAGAGTCAAAACGGACAAAAAAAACTGAAAATTTACACAAAACCTCAAGACAACCCATGAGGTAGGTCGTGAGGTGACTCACGGTCAGTGAGGTTGACAAGCTCAAGTTGAGGAGGGAATAGGCATTAACACGAGTCATGGTAAGACCTCACGACTCGTGAGGTCACCTGTGGGTTAGAGGGTATGGTTGGATAAGGTTTTGGGCAGTGGGGATCACGGGTGGTGACCACGAGTCATGGTCAGCCACCATAACATGTGGGGTTGCTTGTGGGGTCCCCTGAGTGATATTTGGAAGTGAGCATGAGTCGTGCCCTTGGAAATGACTCATGAGGTCCCTCGTGGGGACTAGCAACCAGAAATTTCTACGTTTTTAGTAATGGTGTTTTCGTAATTCCTAAACTCCTAAGGCCTAAACTGCGTCGTTTTAAGGTCTGAATAGCGTCTTTTAAGGGGTTAAGTTCATATTACGTCTCATTCATGCATGCAAGAGTATGGAGAGGAGACTAGAAGGTGATTCAAGGTGCTCTTTCTCAATTTCTATAACTTCCATGTTGGGCTAGCAAGGGAAGTTAAGAACCAGATAATCCCAGGTATGTAAGGTCATCAATGGGTGAATCCTTCCACACCCATGCTCCTACTATATGATTTTACTTAAAATTTATCAAAAACTCATGGGGTTTTGTATTTGATTTATATAAAATCCAATAATTTAATTATGGGTTTTTGTGATTTTGAAATCTTATCATAATCTATGGATTTTGATAATCTTTTGAGATTTAAATTAATTATAATATTGTTGATTTGATTTCTAAGGAATTAATCTTAATTATGCATGCCCTATGATGAATCGTTTTACGATTTATTCTCATTGATGCTCTTTACAAGCCCAGCATGAATTATGTTTTAAATTATGAATTTATTATGTTACCCATTATGATTTTAAGAAAATCATGTTATATGCATGATCTACAAGTATGTATGAATCTTATTAATCGTGAATTATATTTTTGGCCGACTTACGGGCCTCTTGTCATGGCTAGATCACATATGTTCAAGCATGTTTATGATTGTTATGATTTAACTAGCCCATGAACTTATGTATGTATTATTATAAGCATTATATATGTTTTGGGAGTAGTATCAAACACCGAGTAGGTCCGGGCTCAGGTTAATCCTCGGATCTCATGAACTACGTGCCACCGTAGGTATGTTGAGACTCCTTTCATTTTAGTACTTGGCCCATATGGCCCTTTTCCTGGTGATATCACACTTTCATGGTCCTACCCTTGACAAGGTATGGACACCCTTATGACTAAGGTTACAAGTTGACCTTCATGTGTGCTCATATGGGGTATGTTTGTTAAGAGAATCTCCCATTGTTCCTCATGATTTATGCATATTATTATTATGTTATGTTACGAATGTTTTGAAAACCTTGAGCCATATGATATATTATGATTTACGATACGAGCATGACGTTCTACTCTTATGATCATTTATGAATTTCATATATATTTTAAACGTCTATTTTACTTACCTTGCATACTCAGTAGATTCCATTTACTGACCGCATACCTTCTATGTTGTATCATTTCATGATACAAGTCCCAGTTCTTAGGCTCATCCTCACCCGTAGATAGTTTTTGATTTGCTCTTACTGCTCTTGGTGAGTCCTCATGTTTCTAGGGTTGTATGTGCATACTCTATGTTGTTCTTTCAGTTTTTGGATGTTGGATTAGTTGGGGAGTTATCCCATCAATCCGTCCTTCATGTTTAGAGTCTATCAGACTGCAATTTGTATTCAGATGTATTGTATAAGTCTTGTACTGATATTTCCCTTTGGCTATGCTATGATTACATTCTTATATGTTTAGTCTTCTACTCATGTGACTGAATTAGATTTTGCTCATTCCATGGGTCAACTTGGGGTCTCTCAGGGCTCCTTTTCAAGTGTCTATGATCCGGGCCTCCATTTGGGTCATGACAAACTTGGTATCAGAGCCATAGGTTTTGAAGTGTCCCAGGGTGTCTGAAAGCCGCGTTAAGTAGAGTCTTTTTCATGGGTGTGAAGCGCGCCACACTTATGACAAAGAGGCTACTAGACGTTTAGGAAATGTTCCCTTCTTTCATGATCTATGTCGTGCGATGAACGTCATTTACTCTAATTCATTTTATTCCCATTTGCAGAATCATGCCTCCACGTCGAGTAAACGCCAGGAGAAACGGTAATGGCAATGGTCATGAGGGTGCCCATGATGATGAGCATCAGCCAGCTCTACCCATTCATGAGGAGCACGTACCAGAGCCAGCTACCCACGCTAAGTTTAGGGAGGAAATTCAGATGCTGGCCCAGGCCATGACTTCCAAGGTCCAAAATCAGAAAGTGGTGCATTTCCCTCATAATGGGAATGCAGCGGAAGCTAAGGTGAGGGATTTCTTGAGGATGAACCCTCCGAAGTTCACGGGGTCAAAGGTTGACGAGGATCCACAAAATTTTATAGAGGAGATTCTGAAAATCACCTAGGTTATGGGGGTGAACAATGGGGAATGAATTGACTTGACCTCCTACCAGCTAAAGGGGGTAGCACATATATGAAGCAATGGAGATATGCCAGGGTGGCGGGTGCAGGCTCGATAGGTTGGGATGAGTTTCACACTGCATTCATAGATCGGTTCTTCCCTCGGGAGATGAGGGAGCTCAAGGCGACCGAGTTTGTGAATCTGAAGCAGGGTAACATGTTTTTCCAGGAATATACATTGGAATTCACCCGGTTATCTAAATATGCTCCGTAGTTGGCACCGGATCAGCGGGCTCGGGTGAGCCATTTTGTGCATGTTGTAGCAAATTACTTGGACAAGGATTGCTAGATCTCCATGCTTCATCGGAACATTGATTTTCCCCATATTGTATTGCATGCATAGTAGATGGAGTCGGTCTACAGAAGGCAGAGAGAGGGCAAGAGGGCTAGGACCGACAGCTAGAGGGTTTCTCAAGCCAGGACAGGGGGTGGACCACTTTAGTAGTCCCAGCATTGGTCCATTACTCCAGCTCCATCATCGGCTAACACACCATCCAGGTTCAGGGAAGACCAAAGGAGCAGGGCTACAGGATGGAGGGGTGGAGGCACTTTCCCAGTTTGTGCAAAGTGCGGCAAGAATCATCCCAAGAGGTGCGTGGTCGGTGCAGATGCTTGTTTCGAGTGTGGAAAAACTGGAAATAGGATTAGAGATTGCCCTGCAGCCAGTTCTACCGCTCCAGCAGCACGACCCCCTCAACAGGGTGCCTCCACTAGTTCAGCAGGTGGTCATCGCCAAAAATAGGTTTTACGCCCTAGTGCCTCACCAGGAGCAGGATGCTTCGCCAGATGTGGTCACGGGTATGTTGCAAGTCTTCCATATTGATGCTTATTCTTTCTTAGATCTATGGGCTACTTTGTCTTTTGTGACCCCTTATATTGCTAGTAGTTTTTGAGTTAGTCCTGAAATTTTGTCAGAACCATTCTACGTATCTACTCTAGTCGGTGAATCAGTGGTAGCTAGGTGAGTATATAGAAGGTGTCCCATCACAATGCTACATAAGGTTACCTCCACATACTTAGTCGAGTTGGCCATGATGAACTTTAATATCATCTTTGGTATGAATTGGTTGTTTGCATGTTATGCTTCGATTAATTATAGGACCCATGCAATGGAATTCCGATTTTCGAATGAGTCTGTTCTGGAATGGAAGGGTAATTCCACTATACCAGTCGGTCAGTTTATTTCATACCTTAAGGCCAGGAAAATGATCTCTAAGGGTTGCATGTACCACCTAGTTAGGGTTAAGGATGTAGAGTCCGAGACCCCAACTATTCAGTCAGTTCCAGTGGTGTGTGAGTATTCGAAGGTTTTCCTCGATGATTTGCCAGGTGTTCCTCCAGATAGGAAAATTGATTTCGGTATTGATCTATTGCCCGATACACAACATATCTCCCTTCCTCCATATAGGATGGCTCCGGCCGAGCTAAAAGAGTTAAAAGAACAGTTGAAGGACTTTTTGGATAAGGGTTTCATTAGACCGAGCAAGTTTCCATAGGGTGCACCAGTTCTATTTGTTCAGAAGAAGGATGGTTCCCTTCGAATGTGTATTGATTATCGACAGCTGAATAAGGTCACTGTCAAGAATAGGTACCCCTTGCCCAGGATTGATGATTTATTTGACCAGCTCCAGGGTGCTAGGTGTTTCTCGAAGATAGATCTCAGGTCCGGGTATCATCAACTCTGAGTTCGAGAGTGTGATATCCCAAAGATAGCCTTCAGAACCCGGTATGGCCATTATGAGTTTGTAGTTATGTCATTTGGACTAACCAATGCTCTTGCAGATTTTATGGATCTAATGAATAGGGTGTTCAAGGCATATTTGGAAATTTTCGTGATTTTGTTCATTGATGACATCCTTATATACTCTCGGAGCGAGGAGGAGCATGCCACTCACTTGAAAGTAGTGCTTCAGACCCTCAAGGATCGTCAGTTGTATGCCAAGTTTAGCAAGTGCGAGTTCTGGTTGAACTCGGTAAAATTTTTGGGCCATGTATTATTAGGTGAGGGAATAATAGTATATTCTCAAAAAATCAAGGTGGTGAAGAATTGGCCTAGACCGGTGAATCCTTTAGAAATTCAGAGTTTCTTGGGCCTAGCAGGCTACAATCGAAGATTTGTTGAGGGCTTTTCATCAATTGCAGCCCCATTGACTAGGTTGACTTAGAAAAAGATAAAGTTCCAATGGTCGTAGGCTTGTGAGGAAATCTTCAAGGAATTAAAGACCCGACTATCTTCAGCACCAGTGTTGACGTTACCCGAGGGTACGGATGGCTTTGTTGTATATTGTGATGCATCGAGGGTCATACTGGGATGCGTGTTGATGCAGCATGGGAAAGTAATAGCATATGCCTCTCGACAGTCAAAGGTTCACGAAAAGAATTACCTGACCCATGAGCCACTACGACTGATGAGCTGCTGTGACAAGCCCCCAGCTAACTCGAAATCCAAATAAAGAGCAGTGAAATTATAACTGAAGCAATAAATCTTTGTCCTCGAAGGATGAGGACTCACCAACTAGTAAGGCTGAGGTATTCGATAAGCGATCGACTAACGAAGCTGAGAATAAGATCCTGCAACTAATAACTCAAAACTAGGGCCCAAGACTAGTAAGGTGTATATATCTTGAAGCACTCCGAGAGTCTTATCGGACCAGATTCAGAAATTGGGTTCTAAGACTAGTAAGAGATGCTTATCTAGAAGTGTCATAACCATCTAAAGAACAAACTAAAATCTAAAAATGGGTCCTAAAGTTTGTCAGATATGTTTATATAAAGTGTCACGACCGCCTAGTGGACCAATATCTGAATTTTTAATCTTATTTTGATAATTGGGAGGTACTACTAACACCTTCGGAAATTCTATAGTCAAACTAATCAGCTGACATTTTCTAACTGACACTGAGAATTCTAACATTCTTACTAAAACTTAATTGACAATATTCTATTTGAAATTCAATGTTACTAACAATATGGGAGTTCCCAACACTAATAAAATCAAGCTAAAATTCTATATTCAAGCACTAATGCAGATTTCGAGATTGTCTAGTTCAAGAAATAGGGCTAAATCTCACTTCACAAGATTTAACATCATTTCAATCACATACTAATGTAAAATATCTAATATTGACATGGTATAATATTTCACATGATTTAAGTGAAGTAAGACTAGCAATTTCTTGACATTCAGTAATCTCAGGGCAAAATCGGATAGAGAAATATAGGGAGGAATTTGGGGACACAAGGGAAGAACTATTCCCTTGTTGAATTCCCAAATACATGATAAAGAAATCCAACAAAATTCCTTGAGAATCTGAGGAGAAGTAGACTACCCTAGTTCTTGCTCTGTGAGTTCCTGAAAGGATTCTACTATCTATTTTCTTAAAGTCTGAATGGGGAATGAGGAAGACAACATTTAACCCCACTAATAAGTATGAAAATATCTTTAAAATGATGTAGTTTAAAGTATAGGAGGGTTGGAAATTACTGAAAGACCCTTGAAATCTCTCAAGGAAAAACTTCTTGTCAGTCCTCACGGGTAACCTAATGGGTTGTGGTCAGTGACCACGACTCGTGGTCACACTCATGAGGTGCACTGCCTGCAATATGTAACTGGTCACCACAAGGGACCTAACGAGTTGAGGTTGGTGACCACGACTCGTGGTCACCTCTCGTGGACCACACTGCCCCAAAACTTCCAGGAGTCCACACGGGTGACACCACGACTCGTGGTGTTCCAAATGAGTCATGGTTGGGGCCCTTTTGGTATACTACCCTACATTTCCCAGTGTTATATATATACTAGACCACGAGTCATAACATGACTTGTGATGTTGACCATGAATCGTGGTCACCCCCATGGTTACCACTTTCTCCAGATTTCAAATTAAACTCCATGGCCTCACCACGAGTCACTTAACGACTCGTGGTCACTCCCCACGGGTCATAGAACGACTCGTTCTGTGACCTAGTGCAAATTTTCAAGTTTTCTCTGATTTAAGTCCTGGGTCTAGTCTTTAGGTTTTTGGGGGCATTATAGTGTGTGTAGGATAACTAATTATTAGGGAGTTAGGATATGATCTCGGTATTTCTTTAAAAAATCCAAGTTTTTTCCCATGTTAGTTTTACATTCCTATACATTGTCCCTTGTTAACCCCATTTGAGCCATACGCCTTATTCTTTCTTAGCCACGAAAGTAGCTTAATCTATTCTTTGAGACTTGAAAGTAAAGGTCCACCCGAGTATAATGTTAAGGGAAAAAGGAAAAAAGTAGTGGTAAAAGAAGGAAATAAGAAAAAAAGGGGTGCCCACTAAATTGTGTTGTTACTTGCTGCTAGGAAAATGAAAGATAGAGCTTTAATTGAAAAATTCTTATTAATGTTATAAGCAGAAACTAGCATCATGTAGTGAAAAAGGGGCATGAGAAGAAAAAATGAAAAAGGATGAGTTAGTGAATGGTGAACAACAAAGAAAAAGGTGGTGCACAAGAAAAATGAAAAAAGTCTCAAAAGTGCTTAGGGTGGTAGTCATTAAAAAGGAAATATCATTCCTACCTGTCCCTTGGTTGACGTTACAGCCAAGAAAATACCTTCTGATCTGAATCTCTTGAGACAACCAAGTAGTCTAAATATACATAAATGGCAAGCTTATGGTATGTGACATATGTGCATTACATCATTTTTGAGCGTGAGGGTGCCTTTCTTTATATGTTCGATGTGATTTCAATGAAAATCTTAGAGAGGAACATCACTAAAAGTGAGGGCCACAAGATATCAAGGTTAGTGTACTATTTTTGCATATTTCATACTTAATCATGTTAGCCTTATGTTTGTAAAGATTAGTCAATCATAGAGGTTGTGTAGTTTGAAACCTTTACATGTGCTTGATAAGAATTGTTATGTGTTGATGAACCACTTGATCTATGTTATATGCTAGTTGGTTGAGTGTGAATTGTTAGAGGTACCAAGTGTGATGGTAAAAGATGTTTTTATGTATGGGTAATACCTCGAAAGCCCTAAGATCAGACCCGGGAGTTGAAACGGAGAAACTAGGATTTTTTGCACCAGGTCACAAAACGTGTCGTCCTGTGACCCGTCAGGATAACCACGAGTCATTAAGTGACTCGTGGTGAGGAGTTGGACATAAGTTATAATTTTTGGTTTCTGGTTCACCACGAACATGACCATGAATTGTGGTCAGCACCACGACTCGTTAAGTCAGTCGTGGTCAAGGATGAGGTAAAGGTAGGAGAATTTGGGCAGTGCACCTAATGGTTAGGTCACCACGACTCATTGGGTACACCACTAGTCATGGTGTGCCCCATGGTGAGCCCTAGGTGAGGTTTGGCAGTAAAGACGACGGATAGCAGGCCACGAGTCGTGGTCCATGGCGACGACTCATCCAGTCCCTCATTGGGTTGCCGCTCTATTTTTCCCTACGAGTTTATTAAGGGATTTCTTGTAATTCCTATTATCCTAAGGCCAATACTACATCGTTTAAAGCTCTGAATAGTGAGTATTAAGAAGGGTTAAGTCATCCTAAGTCTAGCCTAATTCACTCATGTAAGTTTAGAGGTTTTGGAGAGGTGATCAAGTCTACTTCTCCAAGTTCTTCATCAATCCTTCATTGGACAATCAAGGGAGTTGTAGAACCAGTCCTTCTCAAGTATGTAGGTTTATGAATGGGTGAATTTATTCATACCCATGCCCAATCCCTCTCTAATTCATGAAAATCTATATGTTGATCCTATGGGGTTTTAACCAAATGCATGAATTTCCTAAATTTCTATCATGGGTGTGATCCAAGCATGTTTCAATAGATGAATTATGATTGATGGGCTGATTTTACAATGTTTTAAATTATAAATTATGTTTTCAAGTCTTATAAATTATGATGCCCATCCATGAGAAGTTCATGAAAGTTGAGATCTATGATGTATGTTCAAGTATGATGAGATACTTATGAGAAAAGCATGTTTTGAAGTTACCCATGTCTATGATCATGTTTTCAAGTGAATCAAGTATTTTCAAGCATGTGTAAGTATTTGGCAAGCCCATATGTTCAAGTTTGATTTATGATTTCACGAATTAGCTTACCACATAGTTTTGGAGTCAAGCCTCTTGATTATGTTCAGCTTGTGGTATGGTTTGAGCCAAGGCTCCTCATGTATGATCTTAGATTTTATATTTATATGATTATTCAGCTTTGTCAATGACGGGCCAGCTTCATTCAAAAATGATAGAGAGCATATGTATGTTTTTGGGAGTAGTGTCTGGCACCGAGTAGGCTAAGGGTCAGTCAACCTTATGCCTCAAAACTACGAGCGAACGTAGGTATGATTAGATTATTTTGGGACCTCCTTTGTGAGATTTCCCCTTCCCCAAGGGTCCTTCAACTTGATATCGATATCATGGTAGTGTTCTTAGCCATGGCAAGGCTTTAGACAACTCTGCCACTTGAGTGTGATAGTCGGGACCACTTAAGCTCTATCATGGTAATGTTAGTTATATGAAAAGTCTCCTATTGTTCCTCATGATTTCAGTTATGCATGTCTACCATTCATGATATATAAATATGCATGTTTCAACCAAGTTTGACCATATGTTCAGTTTTTGCTCATGATTATCAGTTTTCAGCTTTGGGTCATTCGAATTAGTTATGATATTCAGTTATGTCCAGATCACAATTTCAGAAAATAGCATGCAAGCCCTACTCTCAGATTCTTATCTTGATTATGTTTTATATTATTCATGTTTTAATGATTTTACTTACTTAAGCGATTTTACTCACCCAACATACTCGATACATTCCATGTACTGACCGCATACACTATGTTTTATCATTTTATGATATAGGCCCCGATCTCTAAACTCAGCCCCATCATTATCCAGTTCCCGGAGTAAGCATCCAGTCTCAATTGGTGAGTACTCATCTCTCGAGGACCCTTCCTTATCAGTAATCTTTATATTTTGAGTTTCATACTTAGAGAGTTAGTTGGGGTCTTGTCCCATCAACTCATCAGAAATAGAGGCTTTTCAGACGTAGAATGTAATCAACTTTAGATTCTTGTTAGTATTCTGATGTTAAGTTATGTTTAGACTTCCGCTATGTTTATTATGATGAGTCTTCTGCTTTTATTGATTGAGTTAGATGTATGTTCATGCCATGGGTCAACTTGGAGTCTCCCGAGGCTTCTTGTCTCATGTCTCAATTCGGACCCATGTTCGGGTCATGAAAGTATGTAACTAGGGATTGTTCAAGGACGAACAATGGATTAAGTGTGGGCTGGTGATGTTGGGCATATTTCTATACCGATTTTCCTTTTTTTCCCCATCTTTTATCTTGTTTTGAGTTCATAATCCCTATGAAATGCATAAATTCATATGTTTGTGTGTTTTGTATGTTAACAAATGATTTGAGGTATTTTGAGCAGGAAACCAAGGAAAAAGGACACAAAATGAAGAAGGTTGAAGGTTTGACAAGCTGAGAAGAAGGTTCGGGGGATATGGCTCGCGCCCAGCGCCCAATCTTCAACTTCGAAAGAAATGTGCATCATATCTTGTGCTATGGCTGGCGCCCAGCTCCAACCCCTAAACTTCAGAAAATGTTCAGTTAACACCTTGGTGAGATAAAGGGTGTGGGGCCTCAAAGCATTCCAGAGTTTGAGCAAATTACTAAAATTCTTGTGAGATTGAGGGAGCTGTAGGCCAGATGGGTCTTAATGTTTATAAATTGGAGTAACACCCTGGTGCCATGGAGAGAGTGGCACGCGAGAGGTGTCATGAGTGCAGAAAATTAGCTATGTCCTTGGTGAGATGGATGGGGCTGGGCACCCGGAGCTATTTTTCAGAGAAAATTTGACTAACTTTGTAGTGAGATAGGTGGGGTGGTGCTCCAGACCCATTCTAAAACTAAAATTGCTGATTTTAAAGCTATGTGTTGGAGAGTTGAAGCATCATTTTAAGCCTCAACTATAAATACAACCTCTAGGTCAGTTATTAGGAATCTTTTGATTATTTTTACATTTCGTATTTCATTTGTGGAGGCCTGAAACACTTTGTAAGGGAAACAAGCTCTACACTAGGTGTATTCTCTTCTCTAACATTTTACTTTTAATGATGATGATTAAGTATTCATTTCTCCACTTGTCTATGAGTGTCTAAACTCATACTCTAGGGTTTTGGTCTTGGTGGATGGTTGATGTTCGAGAGAATATTTATCTAGATTCGATTCTTCTTTAATGGTTGTTTGTATTTATTTATTTTAATTGCTTATTTATGAGACTGATCACCTTATAAGTAAATCCTTTGGCTTTTAGTTGAACTTAGGAAAGGGAGCCAAAAGGGTTAAAGGTAAATACAGAATAGGAATTCAATTACCCTTGAATCCGTTGGTGAGAGGATAGAAGTTGTTGAGGATAGGCGTCTACCCTTCAACCCTGTTTAATGGAAATACAAGTAGGCATAATCATCATTTTATGTTTCTCCTGTGGCTATTGGGATATAGGCATTAAGGTTCATCAGATATTTCTGGGATGCTAGGGATAATGGGAGGGAATGGGGTAGTAACTTGTAACTAGCAACGATAGGAAGAATCATTATACTGCAATCATATCTTGAAAACTCAACCTGAAACATAAAAGGTGCCATTCCCCTAGATTTTCATCATCAACAAAGTAAAACCAAGCTTCCAACAATCTTTAGCTAGTTTTACATCTAATGTTTTTGTAGTTAATTCTTCAAATCATTCCCTATTTCAACTATTTTGTTAGGATGGCGAAATAATGTAATAACCTTATAGAGATTGAATTGAAGAGTCTATGAGGGATCGATAATCGGGACATCCAGTCCTATATTAATTGATGACTGTTGTTGGGCATATTTCTATGCCCATTTGCCATGTTTTTATCCATATTTGATCATGTTCTAAGTTCTTAATCCTTAATTTATGCTCAAACACATGTATATGTGTGTTTTATACACTAACAAATGATTTAAGTTTATTTGACTAGGATTTAAGTTTATGCAAAGTTTGAAGATTTGAGGTGCTGAAGGGTCTGGTTCTATGGTTGGCGACCTGCACCAAGTCTCGAACTTGAGAGATCAAAGAGAAAATAGCCAAATGCCCTCCAACCTATTACCCGATTTCTAACTACACACCAATACTTCATGGGGGTCCTATTACCGCTCTTAATATTTTATTGTTGATACTACGTAGCCCTTAAATGCTGACATGTCATAGAAGACCAGATATATACACACTATTTGTATGCACGCGGCGGCCTCACTACTTTCACTTTTATTTTCCTTTTTTCAAGGATTTGAGGATTTAGAACAATATAAACAAGGTTAGGTGTTCAGTTTGGAGTAGTCACTATTCTTCAAAAATGTGGTTGTTTTGGAAAGAGTAGTGGACCCCCTTAAATTAACCAAACTCCTCTCTCCCTAATTCAAATATAACCCAATTTCTTCTATTCTCTCCTCTTTCACCCTCAGTCTTCTTCATTATTCTGTCATTGTGTATGCATTTTGACGAGTTTAATTTGCTTTGGAAGTCTATTCACTTGCTATTCGCCTATTTCTCTAAGTAAAGTTCAATTCTTTAACATCAAATTTGAGTTTGTGTTTGATTAGGATTAGGGTTATTTTGAGTTGGTGTTAATCTGAAAAATCAAAAACAGAAATGTGCAAATAGCATCTGCGTGTTAATATCATGATATTTCATTGTTGAATTCTAGAGAATTCTATTATATTTTGATGATATTGTCATGAATTCCGTTTTTGTTCAATGTCGTGTAATGTAACTATATTTATAGTATGTAGTTGTTTAATATACAATGTCGTGCTATATATGTACACAATACTTTCTTTAATTGCATTCAGGTACGAGATGAGTGGATTTACTTTGGTCATTTTAAGATGGTACCATGGTGGTTTGTTAGATTTAAGTAGTGGGAAACCAATATATAATAGTGGGCAAACTACTAAATTTTTGGATGTTGATATGGATAGGATGTCCTTATTTAAGTTGACAAGATATGTTAAAGAACTGGGATATACCACAACGTGCACATTTTTAATTAAACAACCTAACAACGTCATTTTAGTAGATATTGTTTATGGTATGGACATTTTAGACATGTTTTATTCTTTAGGAAATCGAGATATTGTGGAGGTACATGTCAACCACTTGATTGATGAACCACTTGTGGTCCCCACTTTATTTGAAAATTTTAGTCATGGGGATATAGAGGAATCTAGTTCAGCATTTAATAAAAGGGCTGAACAAAGTGATGGTGAAAATATTGAGGTAGGTGAAGGTATTGGTGAGGATACTTTAAATGGTGAGCAGCCTTTCACTACAACTGACACTACTAGAGCTTCTGGTGCTACTAGAGCTTCTTCTACTACAACTCCTGTAACTACATCTGGTACTACTGCATATGGTACTACTTCAACTCCTTCTAGTGTAAATGGTGATGGTCCAGATCCTACTACTATAGATGGTAATGGTCCAGCTTCTGCTAGTGCAAATGGTTATAGTCCAGATCCTGCTACTGCAGATAGTGATAGTCCAGATCTTGGTTCAGTTGGATCTGATTTTATAGATGAGGAGGGTTCTGATGACTCAACTGATGATAGTGTTGGGTCTGAAGATGGATTAAAAGGAGATGAGGAGGAGGATCATGGTAGTGATATGCATGAGGAGGTTAGGGAGTTGAGGGATGAAAAAATGACTTACCAAAGGAGAAAAAGAAAGGAAAGAGTACCACATGACACTGAAGAGGTACCAGTAGGTGAAGCTAGACCAGATTTAGATTTTGATGAAATAGAAACAGGTAAAATAAGTCTTGATGGAAGGTTATTTTTATACCCAGAGAGCCCAAAGATCAGACCCGAGAGTTGAAATAGAGAAAAACTAGAATTCTACACCAAATCATAGAACGGGTTTGTTAAGTGACTCGTGAGGAGGGACCATGAGTCGTGAAGTGACTCGTGGTCAAGCAGCGAGGTGTACTAGTCTGGGGGACACCATGGGCATGACCACGAGTCGTGGTCAGGCCACATGACTCGTGAGGTCACCCGTGGCCTGGACTGGATTCTTGGAAAGGAAGATTAGGCAGTGAAGATGGTAACCACGAGTCGTGGTCACTCACCTCAATTAGTGGTGTCCTCTGTAGGGTCTCATGGTAGATTTTTTGCATTGTACATCGTGACTAAGGCCACAAGTCATGGCCCCTGGGGACAGGTCATCTAGTCCCTCGCGGGGACTGGCAGCCAGATAAATTATGCGATTTAAGTAAGGGCTTTTACATAATTCCTAAGTCCTAAGGTCCTAAACTACATCATTTTATCCTCTGAAAGGTGGGTTTAAGAGGGGAAAAACTAGCCTAAGTCCTCATTCATGCATGCAAAGGAATAGAAGGTGGTAGAGAGGTGATCTAGAGTGATTTAAGGCTTCTTCCCCAATTTTCCTCTTGGGAAATCAAGGGAGTGTAGAGTTTAGCTCCAACCAGGTATGTAGGGTTTTGAATGGGTGGTTTAATCCATACCCATGC
>JACEIK010001439.1:219305-241016 GCA_018107945.1 Datura stramonium | reverse complement strand
TAGGTTAATTACCACCGTAGTTCAGTCCCTTTGGGATCGATACTTGGCTTGAAATAAAGCCACTTTACTACTTGTACGACCACGTGCACTTGCGTGTAGTTTGGCTCGAACACACCTCCTCCACCTACTGTACTTCCTGCACATCCAACACATACTGCACCTGCTGATTACCCTACATCCTTTTGTGCACCTCCTGATTTTCATGCATCATCTTCAGTACCTACTACTGGTAAAAGAGGTAGGGGTAGGGGTAGGGGAAGCACAAGCCCATACAAAAATCATAGTCATAGGAATGGGTGTGTTTCAAGCTTAAAATGGCTTCAAAGCCGTTAATGTTTATTTGCTAGTAATAAGAGCACTGTAAACTATTTTTATTAATTTAGAGTGTTTCAAGCCTAAACTGTATTTATAATTTGAGTGTAGCATGGCATGTCAAGTAATAAGATTTTATCTACTGATCCAGCAAAGGTGAAAAGATCAACTGATGTAACCGGTGATATTGGTTTCAAACCAAGTACTGGAACTAAGCTTAAATGAAATAGAAAAGCAGCAATCTCAACAAGAAAACTTCAAGAAAAAATAGCACTTCTTCACTGTCCAAGGAGCCATGGAAATTTTAATGTTGCATTGCTTTATGTTTTTTAGTAGACATGAATGGTGAAGTAGTGATCCATGGAAATTGTAGTGTTGCACTCATTTTCTCTTTAGAATGGTGATATATTAGTATTAAAAGGCTTTCGTTTTTTTATTTTTTTGGTTGTTACTGATAAATTCTGCCTTATATCAGGCATAATGAAATGCAAATAGTTTTGTGTTTATTCAATTACTTCCTTATTTGTTTGAATAACCAATGTACACAAGCTTCAAATGAAAAGTTTCATTGACATATGTAGATATACAAAATTTTCTATATTATATATGGCAAGCAAACCATAGTTTGAAAACAAAGCTCCGAAACATATGTTGTTTAACATAAGGGACCTAACTGAGGAACTATACTTTGATAATTCAATTAGCTCAATCTTTTAATCGTTACTTTGGAACAACTTGCTTATGAACATAATAGAAACACTCCCCAAAATATACAAAACGGCCTTCCAATTGAACCTACACCATTTCCACATCCTTTGAACTAGTTCGAATGGATTTCTTTGAATCTCCTCTCCATTGTTAAATTATCAATGTCAATCATTTCCTCTCGGATTTAAGCTTTCCTCCTCCCTACTTCTCCTTCAAACTCTTTGATTTTGTTCACCAATCTTGGGAGAATAAATTTTAATCTTGGATCGACTTCTTCGTTATCTCTCCATCAAAAAAATTGCAATTCTTAGGATGAAAAATATCAAAGAAGTACATTAACATCAATTAAACTAAAGAAAATCAACAATAGAAGGGAAAACACATACAACATAGCAGGGGCAAGACCAAAATCTTCTTCCAGAATTTTCCCTCGACCAAGAAGTTTGCATATGCAACAAAATTCCATGTTTGCATCGCACTATGGCTTTGAGCATTGGGTCATATTCTTCAATACAATGTTTTTACAAGTCTGCATTTACCATTACTAACCCTAACAAAGAAAAAATGAGAAACTAGAGAAAAAAATTTGAACCCAAAATCTGAAATTGGATAAGATTACAAACCCTAAAGCTTCAAGCTTTTAAGTGGAACTACAGTTAAAAAACTTACAACTAAATCCAAACATCAATCTTTGAAAATGGCAGAAAAGAGGAAGAAGTTGGAAGATTATTTGGGAAAAAATGGCTGGAAAATAGGTAACTTCAATAAGGACTCATGAAGTTAACATTGAACCTTTAATTATAGGCTTATTTGGGGTTACCCATGGAAAAATATCAGTAGAAAATGTGTTTGAGCTAAAGTCTTACGCGCCTAGACGAGGTGTTTTCACCTTCTATGATAGGTTAGTGTTTAAGGACTATGTAATATCAGAAATAAAATGTTCACAGGGGTAATAGGACCCCCGTGAAGTATAGATGTGTAGTTGGAAATTGGGTAATAGGTCGGGGGCATTTGGCTATTTTCTCGAGAATAAAACTTAAAGTTGGGGCTGGCGCGCCAGCCCTTGGACTTCAGAGAATTACACTTCAAAAACTTTGTGAGATGAGTGGCGCCCGTGCCAAAGGTGTCCAGACTTAGAGAAATTTGATGAACACCTTGGCGAGATAGAGGGGGCGGTACGCCAGGGTCATTTTGGGGAAGAAAATGCTTATTTTAAAGCCAAGTTTTGAATGGCAGAAGCGTCATTTAAAGGATCCTATATAAATAGAGGCCTTAGTCATTTGTTAAGCAACTTTTGACTTTTTGGAGTAGTCTTTACTCATTTTTACATTCTGTAGTTTATTTATGAAAGCTTGTAAGCCGTTTGGAAGGAAGACACTGATAACGCTAAAACTCACACTTCCTAACAAAGTATGAAACAGACGTTGTCAATTAAAAACCCAACAAAGAGGTTGGGTTCGAACCCTCAGGGAATAAGGTAAGAACTAGATTAATGTTGATACTTAAACTTGTTGGTGGGATATCTCCAAATTTGGGGTTTTATAGAAATCAATAGTAAAACAAGATTACAATTATGGTTGATATAAAGATTTGCAAATAACTAAGGTATGTTTTCCCCATGGGTTCATAACTACATCGGGTATACACGCGTGATCAATTCCAATGCATACATATAGAACTGATAACTAGGGTTTATCCAAACAACTTGTTCGTCCCTATTGGATGACTATACCTAATCACTAGGTCAAGTTTCATGAGCGATTTCAAATTAACCATTATCGATATGTTCCAAATTAACTTTCCTATGACAGCAGCTCAAGACATACAATGATCATAATAATTAAGGCTTTGGTATAATTCTCTTTTCCTAATCTCTACTTCTCTATGTTCAAGCAAGTAAAGAATTCAGGCAAGTCCTAACGTTGCGCACCATTAAGAAATTTTTAAAGATGAAGTGAATATAATACAAGCATTTAGCATTGGTTTCGAATCAATTTGTGTAACCCTAGTTCGTTAATCCACCATGGTTCCCACAACCCTAGTTCTGGAGGTTTTAGCCTCTCATGATTGTAAGATTGTGATTAGTATTCACAGAAAAACACATAATTGAATACTTTCAACAATGATTGGAAGAAAACCTTCTTTGAATATTGATGAACAAAATCAAGAAAATTTGAGAAAACCAAGTTTTGATCTCAAGAATTGCTCTCCAATATTGTTTAGAAACTTGATAATAATTCACAAACAATTAATTCTGAACTTTCTTTCAATGTATTCTAACATTCTCCTACTAAAAGAAACATAAAAGGTATTTATACAGATAATAGAAATGTTTTCCTAAGCTAACAAGAAAATATTCAAATATGGCGTCGACACGTCCTGCGACTCGTCATACGATCCATAACAGGATTGTACAGGTCGTTCTTTATTCTTATACATTCCATGGTTGCTACTAAATTGGCGAAGTGTTGGCAGCTAATACGACTCGTACCATGATCCTAGGAGTCGTGGAATCCGTCTGTGGCTTGGCTCAGATAACTTTTGCATCTTCTTAAGTTTTCTACGACTGTTGTGGTACGCATTGTACCTTGCTCCTATGACTCATGACTGCTTGTTGGGTCTTGAGTTCTGCCAATAGTTTAAGAATCACTGAAGAATTCCATGGATCATGGTATGGGTTGTAGGTAGATTCCACGATCCGTAGGTGCTACCCGTACCAGGAGACTTCAATTGTGCAACTTTCCTCTGAAGTATTCCATGACTCCAGTTACAGCTCGTACTGAGAGTCATTCTTGTCCTTTGCATTGTTCCAGCCTTCTGAGCTTTTCCACGAGTATCAATACGGCTCGTACGATACGACTCGTACAATACGACTCGTACTTAGGTCAGTACTTGGATGATTTTCTCCACTTTTCTGCATCTTTTGCACATTTTTGCTCCAACACCTATTTTCCTTGAAAATAATGTATAAACACCTCATATCCGTATAAACATACCTAAATCCATGCTATTTTCTCAGTTTTAAGTGTCGAAAGTGTTGTAAACTCATAACAAATCAACACCCAAAACTTAAGACTTTTGCATGTCCTCAAGCAAAGAAAATAAAAATTAAAAATGACTCTTAACTAGAAAATAAACCTAGGATACTACAGCCAACACCAATCAAAATTTTCACTATAAACTCAAATAGCTTTTCACCCTTTTCCCGGTAAACCAAATTTTCATATGCACTTCAAGTAACCACAAACAATGATAAATAGGGATCAAGATATGTCATCTAGTTATTAGTAGAGAATTAAGTCATTATCAATGCTTCTCACACAGACAACAGGCAGAATAAAACACAAACCATGCACCCTCACAACAAATGAAGTCCCCAACTCACAAATGTATAAATATATGAAATGTGGAACTGAACAAATAAGACTCTCACTCTCACAAGGAAGTTCCAAATACTGCACATCGAATAGCATAGGCTTGCCCTTATTTTCTCTACTTTGGCTCTTCAAACAGTCAAGCTAAGATCACTATAGGACTTTATTCGACTTGTAATGTAGGCTTTCGGGGCTGGGTATGGTAAATATGGAATTTTTAGTAACCAAACCCTCCTTGGCACTACATGCAGGTGACTGCACTTTTCACTTATTTCACCCTCTTCACTTTTTAAGCTTTCTCCTCCCTTTTCTCCATTTTTATGCAATTGTACGGGTGTGATGTGTTTTCAACTTTTCATTCATTTTTCTCCTTTGTATTTTCTTTTCAATATTTCTTTTTCAAATCTTTTTTCTTATTCACACCACCACTTATTTTTAACCCATTTTTTCTTTTCCTTTTTCACCTCCCCAAGATCTATGCACCCCAACTTTAGCCACCCTCAACTTAGACATTTTGCCTAGGTTTAGGTTAACAATGTCCATGGAGGGGCCAAGGCCAAAGAAAATTCATTATAAAAAATGGTGAAGGTTAATCGGTAAATCAAAGAAAAATAGTTCATTTAAGCTTAACCATACCCATGAAGCAAGGGAATTAGAATAATATGGTAGGGTAATTTACGCTAAAGAGGGATAAACAAAAACAGCCTATGATTCTTTCCTAACCAACCATCCTAAAAACCTATGTAAAAACCAGTGGGGAAAGTTTTAGATCCTCTACAAAGTATTGAACTAGGTATAGACCTCACTCACTCATGGTACATGTTTTTCATTCATTCTACCTATCTGGTTTATACATGGCTAACTATAACTACTCACGCTAATACACTAAATGACAGAAAAAGATCCACAGAAAGCATGTTTTGCAATAAACATGTACACAACTAACCATAAAAATTTTTAAACAGGGTCACTTTTTTTTCAAAACTTCAAAACTAGTGCATTTTATTGGCTAAGTAATCCTAAGCTATTTTACAATTTAAAAACATCCTAAACATACTGGTTCTAGTAGATATCATGCCCGAGGGAAAAGAAATGCGGCAAGAAAAATCCTCGGACGAATCCAAAAATCCCAAAAAATACATGTACATCACCTCTTTTGAAAAGCATGCTTCTACCCCGAAGAAAAATATAAAAAATAAGGAAGGGAAATACATGCAGCGCACTAAGCACTCCTGTCATCCTACGGAGGTGGTACCTCCACTCCAATCTTGGTGTTGGCGGTGGCCGGCGCACTCAATGGTGTATCAATGGGGGGAAAGGTCACCCCCTTAACAGTAGTGGTTGCTTCGGCGACCTATGGAACCACTGGGACTGAATTCGGCTCGCCCGAAGGGTCCTTACCACCCGCAAGCTCAACATGGGTAGTGGTGGAGCTACCTGCTCCTCTGGCTCTCTCAAGCAGCTCTGACCTATTCTCGTCATAAGTCTACTGACTCACCAATATTTCTCACTTGTTCTCTTTCTTTTCCTCTCTCTCTTCTTTTTGAGGTCTTGTCTCCAACTTCCTCAAAGACCCTCTTTTTCCCTTTTCCTCCCTACACTCTGGTCGACTCCCAATATGCCGCAAAATCTAGCTCATCATCAATCTCAATGTCGAGGTCAGGAAGAGTGGGGGCTACTAGAATTGCTAGCTGTCGAGATGACAGCTTGGTCACTTGGCTCCGAAGAGCCCCCAACTCCTCATGGAGGCTACCAAAGTTACTCTGCTCGGCCATGCACTCATTGAAGTGGCTCTCAAAGCTGTCTAGTCTGGCATGTAGGACCTGTGCAGCCGCATAAATCTCATTCTTCACCCAAGGGTTCACATTCTTCATCATAGACTGCACCTTTCTCTCAGTTATGGTTAGACTTTTGGCCATCTTTTGGAGAAATTCCTGAGGCATTAGCATGTATCCAGCTAAAGCCTAGATTGAAAGGCCCATAGTTTGGGCAGCTGAAGTACTAGGAGTTATCTTTGAACGATCGTCCTGCTCCTGTGAGATGGGGGAATTCATCTGCTCACACCCAACTACTCATGGTACCGAGACTGCGGTAGAAAGTCGTGCTCTGCTCACCGGGTTCATTTCATCTCGTATCAAACCAATGTTTGATGTCTATTGTCGTCCAATCAACTGCTCCTCACCAGTACGCACATTGAGACCAAGCTCCATAGATAGTCTGAATAAGAGATTAAGGAATGGTATGTTGTTCTCAATCTTATAGCCTGATCCTGAATCTCCTCCATTATAACCGTTGGAATGTTGATGGCGTATTGTGACATGATACACTCCACCAATGCTGCTCTATTTGCACTGAGTGTATTTTCATTCACTGTCGGTGCCAACCTATGGAATACTAGCATCCAACAGGATTTTGCTATGAAGTTGAATGAGTTCTTGGTTACCTAATTTCCACTATTTACCCATTCTTCCTCCTCCTTATCTTCAGCGATGACCCCAGACAACAACTTAATCTGACTCTTCCTCTCCTCAAAGCCTAACTGCTTTATATTCTTCATGGTATCCACCCGGTAGTCAAACTCTAGTGTAGTGTGGGGTGGAATAAACTAAGGCCCATATAATACTCGAGCAATGGTATGCTCAGATATATCAATAGTGCAGCCTCGCACCATGACGCTCTCCAACTTGGCCTGATCTTTGACTTTCTGCCCCTCCTTTGCTTTTTGCTCCATGGTGGGAAATAATTGCCATAGAACTCCCCGACGATCTCTGAAGTGTATCAAATTGGGGTTCTAGCCATCCACTCGAACCCATAGTAGCTGAATATCCACTTCATCTGCTCCATCTCATTCAGGGCATTGGTGAGGATCTGCGGCTCTTTTTGAATACTCCACCTAGGTTTGTTCTTGACAGTGAGAGCGACACCCTGTTCATAGATATCCTGTGCACCTGGTACTTTCCAACGAATGGTAAGGTTCTCCCTACGAGGAGTTTGCTCTTTCTTAGCACTAGCTTCCTCATCCTCGGATTCGGACTCATTATCACCATTTCCCGGTTGGGCCTACTCAGACCGCTCATCTTCATTAGAGTGACTACCGGACTCTTGGACTCTTTCCTCAACTCCCTGCTTAGATTGGGGAGAAACAACAAATATGGTTGTGGCCGCCTCGGTTTGGGCTTTAGCTTTTGCCCTAGTGGATTAGGTCCCACTGGTGTCAGATATATCGACCCTGTATTCCTCCATCGAACCACTAGGTGTGTTGCCAACATGGTCAGATTTTAAGGACTCATCTATTAATGTCCTCCGGGTAGTTTCTTTGGTTTCCTTTCTCTTCTGAGTCATTGTACCTATGGAGAAAAATGGTTAGAATTCCAAATTTGAGAAAAAGAAAGCAAGAAAAATATCCTTTTCATGGGTCTACAGTACGGTTCGTACCTAGAAGGTACGATCCATACTGAGACACGTAATTTTTACGGTCAAAGTCACAACTCTGAGCTACGACTGGTACCATGAAGGTACGATCCGTACCACGAGTCATATGAGGAAATCACTTGAAAACCCATGTTCTGTATTTTTCTACAACTAATGGTACGGCCAGTAAGTCGATTCCATGAGTCATAGGAAGGATCGTATTGTCACTTTTTGGACTTGATCCTTTTCAAACACCTAGTACGATTACCAAGTACGACTTGTAGTAGGATACTACGGGACGTAATAGGTTTTGTAGCACTTAGTTATTATGCATTTTTCCTGGGATAGTCCCAACGAGCCATCCACAAGTCGTATTATGAAACCACAAGTTGTGGAAAGGCTTGTGAAGCCTGTCCTTGCCTTCTTTTCATGTCAGTTTGCAGGTGAATTCAATTTTGTGTTAGGTACTTAGAATTCCCCAAGTCTTGGCATGCATATTTCACGTTTTTACAACGACCCATTCCTCTCTTTTTTATTTACAACCCGTAACTCAATTTATAACAGTTCACATTCAATTTTTAACATGTTCGAATCCTACCCAGTCAACACATTTATTTTTCGCATCACTGATCATTATCCTCCTATATTTTCATGCTTTTTGAGGACTCCTAGTTATTAAAAAAGTTTTCACAAGTACAAAGGTCTCTTTAACCGATTCAAAGAATAAGTAGTTACTTGAATGTTGAAAAATCTTGCTCACTTCGTGGGTGTTAGCGACTAGAGTTTGGAACCAACTTTAGCAGTCTTAATCGAGCAAAAACCTTACTCAATTGATATTTTTTGTTAAGTTACGGGTGTGAGGGAAGTCGTGGGAGTGTTTGTGAGTTCAAGTTTTAGTGCGTGGGAGAAAGGTCCAACAATTTTGAAATTTAAATAGTTTTAGGGCAGATTTTAAAAAATCTGGGTCGAGTCTGGTTGTTTTAAGTAATTAGGCCCATCATGACTCGTACCACGAGTCATAGGAAAGGCCTACAAATCACCCCTAGAACTTGTAGCAAAGATGTTGAGCAACTTATCTGTGGAGCTACGAGTACATCATACGACTTGTACCATGAAGGTATGAACCGTACCACTACCCATATGTCACTCTAAATTGTAGGTCCATACTTTGCATAGTTCATAGGCATGGTGAGTACTACGACCCGTACAATGGAGGTACGAGTCATAGGAACAACCATACTCTGAACTTATGCACTAGGCTATATATCTGCTTCTCACAATGGCTCGACTGTGGCCTGCATAATCCTCTTACGAGTCACACTGAGGCTCGTAGAATCAGTCTATTCTGTAATTTTTCTACAACCTGATTTTGTTTCACCTGCACACTGAGCACACATAAGTCAATTGAACTTGGGTTTCCTCCCAAGAAGCCCTTTATTTAACTTGGCAACACGATGCAGGTGGTTTGATTACTCATAATTCACCAAACCACCTTATGGGTTGCCTCCCAAGAAGTGTATGATTTAACATTGCGGCACGACGCAAGTCTCTTCACTACTCAGACTTCTTAAAGAAACTCAGACTCATCCTCAATTACTGAGACCACTCTATACTCCTTTGGTTGATTCCTTGACCGACAGACATTGAAGGTGACCTGCTCTTTATTAAGTCTGAATTTCAGCTGGCCAGCCTCCATATCTACTAAATCCCTCCCAGTAGTAAGGAATGGTCTCCCCAAAATGATGGGGACCTCAAATTCAACCTCACAATCAAGGATCACGAAGTCCGCTGGGAATATGAATATGTGCACCTTAACAAGCACATCAAACAGGATCCCCACAGGCTTTTTCATAGTTCGGTCGGCCATCAATAGCCGCATAGTGGTTAGTATGGGGGCTCCTAGGCCCAGCTCCTTAAACATAGCTAATGGCATCAGATTGATGCTTACTCCCAAGCCGCAGAGTGCCTTCGCAAACTCAACATCACCAATATTACATGGAATGGTGAAGGCACCTGGATCCTCCTTTTTCTTTGCAAGGACCCGTGCGGTTTTGGTGCTACAATGATGCATGTTATATACGAGCTCATATATAGCTCACAAATCTTTTTTTAGTAACAAGGTTTTTCATAAACTTGGCGTATCCCGGCATCTACTCTAATGCCTCGAGCAATGGTATGTTTATAGATAATTGTTTTAGCATTGATAGGAATTTCTGAAAATTACCATTTTCCGCCTTCTTCTTCATTCTTTAAGGGAACGGTAGCGGTGGTCGTGGGATAGCCTTATAGATCTGGGTGGCCCCTTTTTTCTCTCCTTGTTCAGCTTTAGGCTCCTTCTCAACAACTAGAGCCACAGTCAACTTAGCATCTTCCTCATGCTCATGCTCAGCAACCTCTTCCTCATCATCAATTATGCTCTCTTTCTTCCTTTGAAGCTCAACTATAACTGGCAGAGAGGGATCAACGTGGTATTTCCACTCCTAGTCATCTGTAGTGACCATCATTCTTTGGATTTTGGACTATGTTGCTAGGTAGTTTACCCTTTTGCCTCAGGTTCTTGGATGTTGACAATTGACCCAGATGTTGTTCAATATGTTGGATGGCTGTGGCATGTGACTCAACTCTCTAATCAACGGTAGATATATCTACACGGATGTCTTTCAGCTACTCATCTACGGATCTCACCTTCTTGAGAATCTAAGCCATCATGCTCTCCAACTTTGACTATCCAACCTCCCCCTCACGTGCATTGGGGGACACATATAATCCTTCTCGGTCATTGCAATAACCGTAATTCCTTCTCCATTCTCCCTCACACTCACGACCTCGGCTTTTGTCTCTTTAGCCATTCCGATTATAGTTGTCTCGATATTGGTTCTGACCTTGATTCATAGAACCTTGGTGCCAAGTGTCCTGGCTGACTCCGGCAACCTGTACACCTTACATATTCCAATGAAGTTCATTAAATATAGGTTGGCATCATCAGTTGCATGACCACTAAACACCCCTTCTTGTTCAACAGTTGAATCATGGTGCTAGTGATGTCAAACTTTGCCCCAGCAGGCAAAGGTGAGGGTACAATAGCTCCGGTTGACCCGACTTCATCAATGTTCGGGTCATCCTTATCAAAGATTTGAGGGGCATATATTTTGGCCTCCATTTTCCCTTCCATGATGGCCAACAATGAAAACCTTATCTCGAGCATCATCAGCTTTCTGAAGTGCAGCTTGTCGAGCTACCTCGACTTGCCTAGCTTCTTCAGCAAGACAGGCATCTCTCTGCTCTTGGTTCTCCATCCTTCGCAGTGTTCTTTCAATTTCTAGATCCAAAGGAATCAGGGGGTTTCCACTCTATCTAGTACATGGAATTCACCAAGAGACAACCTGTGCGTGTGCAAAAACAAAAGGAAAACATAATTAAGGAAATAACAACCAAAAGTTAAATGCAAGAAATTAATCAAATCTTAGTCTTATTCCCAGACAACGACGCCACTTTTTGATAATGTTCAAACCTACACTTTCTGAAAAAGTATGAAACGTACATTGTCAATAAACAATCCAACAAAGAGGTTGGGGTCGAAGCCAGAAGGAATAAGGTAAGAACTAGACTAATACCAGTACTTAAACTTGTTGGTGGGTTATCTCCAAATTGGGAAGTTTATAGAAATCAATAGTAAACAAGATTGCAATTGTGGTTGATATCAATATTTGAAAATAACTAGGGTAAGTGTTCCCCATGGGTTCATAACTACTTCGGGAATACACGTGTGATCAATCCTAATACTTACTTGTAGAACTGATTACTAGGGTTCATCCAAATGATTGGTTTGTCCCTTTTGAATGACTATACTTAATGACCAAGTCAGGTCTCATGAACAATTTCAAATTAACCGTTATCAATATGTTCCAAGTTAACTTTCCTGCGACTGCAGCTCAAGTCATAAAATATTAATAAAAATCAAGGCTTTATTGTAGATTTTGTTTCCTAATCTCTACTTCTCTAAGTTCAATCAAGTAAAGAATTCAAGCAAGTGCTAACATTGTGCACAATTAAGAAACGTTTAAAGACGAATAGAATATAATACAAGCGTTTAACATTGGTTTTTGAGTTACGTTGTGTAACCCTAATTTGTTAATCCACCGTAGTTCACACAACCCTAGTTGTAAGATTATGATTAGTATTGATAGACAAACATAAAATTTAATACTCTCAACAATTATTGGAAGAAAACCTGCATTGAATATTGATGAACAAAATTAAGAACAATTGAGGAAACCAAGTTTTGATCTCAAGAGTTGCTCTACAATATTATTTTAAAACTTGATAATAATTGACAAATAATTAATTATGAATCTTCTTTCAATGTATTCTAATATTCTCCTACTAAAATAAACGTAAAAGGTATTTATATAGATAATAGAAACCTTTTCCTAAGCTAACAAACAAATATCAAAATCTGGTGCCGACATGTCCTATGACTCATCATATGACCCATAACAAGACTGTACTGGTCATTCCTTGCTCTCATACATTTCTTGGCTGCTGCAGAATTGGCTAAGTGTTGGCTGCTGGTACGACTTGTACAATGACCCTACAAGTCGTACAATCCATCTGTGGCTTGGCTCTGATAACGTTGGCATCTTCTGAACTTTTCTACCTGTGTTGTGGTATGCCTCGTACCCTACTCCTAGTACTCGTGACTTCTTGTTGAATCTTTACTTCTGCCAAGACTTTAAGAATCACTGAAGCTTTCCATAGCTTCTGGTACGGGTGGTAGGTAGATGCTACGATCTGTTGGTGCTACACGTACTAGGAGACTTCAATTGTGCAACTTTTCTCTAAAGTATCCCACGATTCCAGTTACGTCTCGTACCTCCTTGGTATGACTCGTACTGAGAGTCATACTTTGCCTTTTCATTGTTTCAGCCTTCTGAGCTTTTACATGAGTCTTAGTACGGCTCGTACAATCTAGGTATGGATCGTACTGAGATCAGTACATGGCTGATTTTCTGAACTTTTCTACATCTTTTGCATATTTTTTCTCCAACACCTATTTTTTCTGAAAAAAAAGTAAAATCACCTCATATTCATATAAACATTCCTAAGTCCATGTTATTTTCTCTATCGTAAGCGTCGAAATTGTTGTACACTCGTAGCACCTCATACCCAGTTCTACAACTAGGTTTTCTCTTCTATACTTAGTATTTTCATATGATGATGACTAAACATTTGTTTTTCCGCTTTTTTATAAGTGGCTAAACTCATATTCTAGGGTTGTGTCCATGGTGATTGGTTGATTGTTTGAATGACTAATTAAATTTGGTTTTGATTCTTCAATATGGTTGTTTGTACTTATTTATGTTTATTTATTATTTATAAGATTGATCACCTTGTAAGTAATCTGTTGACTTTCGATTGAACTTGGAAAATGGAATCAAAGGGTTAAAAATAAATTCAGAACAAGAATTCAAAGACCCTTGAACCCATTGGTGATTGTATAAAAGTTTTTGTTGAGGATAGGGATATACCCTTCAACCCTGTTTAGTTGAAATACCAATAGTCATAACCGTCGTTTCATTGTTCTCCTGCAACTATAGGGATATAGGCGTTAGGGTTCATGAAATATTCTTGGGTGCTAGGGATAGTGGCAAGAAATGGTATAGTAACTTGCAACTAACAATCATAGAAAGAATCATGTCAGTTTAATTACGTCTGAAAAGTCAACTTGAAACCAACCAAGTGCCATTGCTCTAGTATTTCACCATCATTGAAATACAATCAAGCTTGCAATTGTTCTTAGTTAATTTTACATTTGAAGTTTAGTAGCTTTATTTTCCAAGCTAATCTCATTTGAACTATTTGATAGATTAGTGAAAACAGAGTGATAATCTTATAACTATTAAATTGAAAAGTCCCTTGGGTATGATATATGTATTTCAAAATCATATATTACTTGATGACCACGTGAACTTTCATGTGCTTTTGCAACATCAAGTTTTTGGCGTCGTTGCCGGAGACTTGAATATTGATTAATCAGTTGTAGGTTAGAATTTTATTTCACTATTCTGTATATATTGTATAGATTTATATTTTTATTTTTTTTTAATATTTGACTCCTCATCTTAACATGACATCTTGGAATGTATATGGGTCGAATGATGGGTATTCATATTTTAGTGATCCTTGTATAAATTGTGGAGGAGCCCACTTGTGGCAACACTGTCATACTTGTGGTGTATATGGTGGTATGGATGGCCATTGGACCCATTTCCCAAATTCTTGTTCCCCTTCCCCAAGCCCCTATTACAATCCTCTTGTTGTTTTTGATGCTTACAAGAATTATGAAGAGGAGGAACATCATGCTCCAATTAGCAATATGGAAAAACTGATCTTGGAGCATATGAAAGTAATGAGGGAGCAACTTACTGAACAACAAGGAGCCTTAAAAAGGTTGAGTGCCAATCTCACAGAGATGATGGCTTAGACTACAAATTGTAATGATTTGCAGGTCACAGTCCAAGCCAATACTCAAGAGGTACGTCAAGGGGAAGAAAATAAGCTCACACGAGAGATTATCCAATTTGGCCAAATGATCCATGACCTACAAGGTCTTTTCAATGAAAAGGTTGAGGCATCTAAGGCCAAACTACAAAGTGTGGTGGATACTAGCTAATGCATGAAAAAATAAGAAGAATCCCAACCATTAGACGATTTTTTATTGGTGGATGTCGATGTTTAGGATATTGATAAAAGTGCAGACGTTAAGCATAATGTAATCTTGGAGTTAAGGTATATTGGTCCCCATTCTAAATATTTTTCGACATTGTGTTTGGGCGGCAGCTTAGAAATAGAGCTTTCCAAGCCTATGGAGACTTGTGTAGATGAGGAATAACAACCCTACATTCTAAAATTTATTATTCCAAAGGCACATTACGACATCCCTCATTTAAGGGCCAAGAAGTATAAGATGCCTTGGTCCCTTCAGGTTTACACCACTGCCCCTTGAGCATAATAGAAAATTGGAAAAGAAATTAGGGATAAAATTTATAAGCTCATAATGGAAGGAAAATGGTGAAACTTAATGGGGTCGAGCCACGACGTTAAATTAGGCGCTTGTTGGGAGACAACCTAACTTGTAATAATGTAGTTCTACTATTTTTTTATATATAGTGTAATTTTTGTGTTTTTTTTGTTTTGTGTGTAGAGAAGGGGAAGTCCGAGTACCCAAATAAAAGCTAAGAAGCATGTCTTGAGCTTAAGTGTGGGGTCATGCAACCCATGGATCAAAAAGACATGCTGATAGCTAGGCCCTAAATGGCCTCAGGGAGTATTTTCTCACTCTAATTTGATCTTTAATTTTAGTTTCTCTGAGGATAGAGCAAAGCTTTAGTTCTGGGTGAGGGTATGTCTCCCTAAATTTTGAGGTTAAAGGTGAGTACGCCATCATGTTTTGTTTGAATTTTGTTTTAAATTGGCATATCTCACCCACCCGTCAGTTTTTCTTATGGCCTCGGTTTTTTTTATGGGAAGACTATTTGAATCGGGTAATTTTTACATTTTTGGGAGTCGTTGTAGTCATAGAGTAATGAAATTTCCCTATGATAGATGGATGACGACCGTCTTAAGTGAATTTTCATTATATTTTTTAGTATTTTTTAGGATTGAGTCATAGGTCATCTGGTTGTATGCTTGTTGATATTCTGCTTATCTTCTATGCTGGAGTAAATAGAGTGGTCATCATGATTGCATGAGTGAGGATCCATAAGAGACACATATATTTCTTTAATTTGACTCAACATATCCTTAGGGCGTAATAGTGAATAAACTTGTCATTCAATATGATTGTCTGAATGTCTAGCTGTAGAAACAAATTAGATACTTGTTTCCATGAGAGGTGAGTTATTTTGTCTTATTTGTGCATATTGTAGCATCTAGCACTTACCTTAGTGTATGTAGGATAACTAGTTGTTATGGAGTAAGGAAGTGATCAAGGAATTTCTTTGAAAGGCCATGTTTTCCCACATTTGTTTTACCTTCTTGAACATTCTCCCTAGTTACCCCCTTTAATCCTTAAAGCCTTATCCGTTCTTAGCCAGGAAAGTAACTTAATCCCTCATTTTGTGAGACTTCAGACTTATTGATCCAAAGTAGTCTTAGGCACTTTTAGACTTGAAATTAAAGGTCCACCAAAGTATAATGTTAAGGGAAAAAGAAAAAGTTGTGGTAAGAAAAGAAAATGAGAAGAAGGGGTGCCCATAAAAATTGTGTCTTCTACTTGCTACTAGGGAATTGTAAAAGAGAGCTGTAATTGCAAAAATTCTTAGTGATTCTATGATTAAAAAACTAGCAGTCAAGTAGTGAAAAATGGGGCATGAAAAGAAAAGACAAGGGTGAGTAGATGAAAGGTGAAAAAAACAATGAAAAAGGTGGTGGGCAAGAAAAGTGAAATACATCTTAAAAGTGCTTAGGGTGGTAGTCACTATAAAATGAAATATCAATCCTACTCATCCCTTAGCCGACATTACAAATAAGAAAAATCCCTGTGATCTTAATCTCTTGAAGAAACTAGGTAATCTTAATCTACATGAAGGGTAAGCCTATGGTATGTTACATATGTGCATTACATCATTTGTGAGTGTAAGTGTGCCTTACTTATTGTGTTCTATGTCTTTATATTGATGAATTTGAGAGAGGAACATCACTAAAAGTGAGGGGTAGAAGAGGTCTAATTCGGTGTACTACTTGTTGCATGTGTCACATTTAATCATGTTGGCCCTTTGTGTTGAAAAGATAATTTATTTATAAACGTTGTGTGTTCATGATTGTGGAATCTTTCTATGTGCTTGTTGAGAATTTTTGTACGATGATAAAGCACTCTATAAATGATCCATGCTAGTTGGTTGAGTAAAGTTGATAGAGGTGTCAACTGTGATGGTGAAACATGAGCTTATGTGTGTTTTAAGGATTGTTTGAGGACGAACAATGGTTTAAGTGTGGGGTGGTAATGTTGGACATATTTCTATGCCCATTTGCCAATTGTTTACCCATATTTGATCATTTTTTGACTTCATATTCCTTAATGTATGCTTAGATTCATGTATATGTGTGTTTTATGCGCTAACAAATGATTTAAGTTGATTTGAGCAGAAAACTAAACAAAATGGGCTCAAAATGATGCAAGGAGTGAAGATTTGAGGAGCTGAATGGTCTGGTGCTATCGCTGGAGCCTCCCACCAATTCTCGAACTTCAGAGAATAACACTTCAAGTTGGTTCTATGGCACACCAGCTCTTGAACTTCAAAGAATTGCACTTCATAAACTTGGCGAAATGAGTGTCGCCCCATGCCAAAGGTATCTAAACTTAGAGAATTTTGACGAACACCTTGGAAAGATAGAGGGGGTGGCATGCCAAACCTTTTATGGAGTTGGATTTGTTGGAAATTTAATTAAGTCTATGGCGAGGTACATGGGGCGTCGCACCAGGGTCATTCCAGGGTAGAAAATGCTAATTTTAAAGCCAAGTTTTGAAGGGAAGAAATGTCATTTGAAGGCTCATTAGTAAATAGAGGCCTTAGGTCATTTGTTAAGTAGATTTTTACTTCTTGGAGCAGTCTTTATTCATTTTTACATTCCATAGTTCATATATGAATGCTTGTAAGTCGTTTTGAAGGAAGACACAGTTTTAAACCTAGCTTTTCTCTTATTTACTTTGTATTTTCATATGATGATGACTATATATTTATTTTTTCGCTTGTCTATGAGTGGCTAAACTCATATTCCAATGTTGTGGCCATAGTTAATGGTTGATTGTTTGAAATACTAATTAAATTTGGTTTTGATTCTTCAATATGGTTGTTTGTATTTATTTGTGTTAATTTATAATTTATAAGATTGATCACCTTTGTAGTAATCTGTTGGCTTTCAATTGAACATGGGAAAGGAAAATAAAAGGGTTAAAAAATAAATACAGAACAGGAATTAAAAAACCTTTGAACCCATTGGTGATAGGATAAAAGTTGTTGTTGAGGGTAGGGATATACCCTTCAACCCCGTTTAGTTTAAATACAAGTAGGCATAACCATCGTGACATTGTTCTCCTATGACCATAGGGATATAGGTGTTAGGGTTCATGATATAGTTATTGGATGATAGGAATAGTGGTAAGAAATGGGATAGTAACTTGCAACTAACAATCATAGGAAGAATCATGCCAGTTTAATTACGTCTGAAAAACTCAACTTCAAACCAACCAAGTGCCATTGCCCTAGTCTTTCACCATCATCGAAATACAATCAAACTTGCAATTGTTCTTAGTTAATTCTACATTTGAAGTTTAGTAGTTTAATTTTCCAAATCAATCTTCATTTTAACTGTTTGGTAGATTAGTGAAAACAAAGTGACAACCTTATCACGATTAAATTGACAAGTCCCTTGGGTACGATATCTGGACTTCAAAATCCTATATTACTTGATGACCATGTGCGCTTGCGTGCGCTTGGTGACATCAACGACCATGTGCGCTTGCTTGCACTTAGGCGACATAAAGTACTATGTTACATCTTATTCAATTGACAGGGTTGTTCGGTGGCTTATCTAACAAAGATGCTAATCGGTATCTCAGGAATTTCACTGAGATTTTCCAACCATTCAACATTACCAACATAAGCCAAGAGTCGATTCGATTGAGGTTGTTTCGCTTCTCTCTTACAAGGGACGCCACATCTTGGTTGGAGGATCTACCTCCTGGATCTATCACATCATGGGATAAGTTGACTAAAGCGTTCCTTGATAGATTTTTTCCACCCTCTAGGATGATTCAACTGCATGACGACAACACAAACTTCTGAAAACTGTCGGGAGAACCAATCCACGACGTGTTTCTATGATTCAAGAAGAAAGTGGCCATTTTCCCAAATCATGGACTGCCTAATGGGATACTTCTCCAAAGTTTTTATCTGTCCCTTAATTCAATTAACAAGTTGGTGGTAAATAATTTGGCTCGTGGTTCAATCATGGACCAAACGTACGAACTTACAAAGGCACTTTTGGATTAAATGACAAAAACCAACTGAGCATGGCACACAGGCAAACAGAGGTTTCCCCAAGTGTATCTTCCAACCATATAACAGTTGAAATGTGAAGAAGAGATGAAGAAAGAGATGAAACATTTGCTAAGATGATGACTCAAGTAGAGTTTCTTGCAAAACATGTGATAGGGCCCGAAACCAAAAGTGTTAATGCTATTGGGGCTCGAGGACACAACTCATTTAAGGAGGACGTTTCGCAAGCTGGATATGATGAAAAAGTGAGCCAAATGGTGGGTTCTTGTTTTGGGTACCAAAGTGCCAATAAAGGGCCTTAGCATCCTTATAATGTGAATCAAGGATAGAAAGATCATAAGGACAAAGGTTGGAGAGAGAGGGAATACCGATGGAGAAATTGAGAGCCCAAAAGAAGAGAGTATAGGTACTATCACTGAAGTTAGAACTCGTACATCCCTCTGATGAGTTGGTAATTTACAAACTCATAGGCTTTTATTAATGAGCTCTTACTTGGTTTTCAAGTCTTTTGGGAGGATTTTATGCTCTTTCTCTATTGTTTTTGTAGGCTTTAGACTTAAAGAGAGAAAGAAATAAATTGAACAAAACCATGAAGGCTAAAAAGGGAGACCTGCATTCCACCGGGTGGGACCGATGAAACGCTGACTAAATAAAGGATGCACATTTCTTGAAGTGAAAGGTGCACCAGAGGAACGTGGATTAGTACCTGCAAACTGTTGGTGCTAACGTCGGTCAGCGCCCAGAGTTACGGGGCCCAAGAACGACAGAGCAGCATCCCATGGATGGGCACGGGCAGAACGCTGGTGACTCACTAGTGAGGCCACCTATAGGAGGGCAAAATCATCTATTATGGAATTTGAGGAGCATTTTTAATGTAATACCCCAAAAGTTCCTAAGAATAGACTTGAGATTTGAAGTGTGATCAGCAGGAAAAGTTGGAAACAATTTTACTTTAGTACGACTCAACTTACGAGTTGTAGGTTGGTAGTACAGGTCGTAGGAAGACCCATGGTCCAGATCAGATAAGTTGTTTCCCAAACACGAGTCCCTACTACGAGCCGTAGTATATGGATACGACCCGTGGCCAGAAGTCGTAGCCAGTCTTTGGAGTTATCATGTGAATGATTGTACGGGTAATAGTACGACTCGTAGGATGGAGTTACGGGTCGTGGTATGAGTCGTGGAAATATTCAGAGAGTTGGGGAAAAATGGACTCATTAGGCAATGGAGGAAACCATAGGTTGTTGGTACGACTCATGGTACGATTCGTAATATGATTGTGTGAATCGTTGGTTCAGTCGTGAGTTGATATATTATAATCCATCAGACTTTCGGGCTAAGTTAGGAACCCTTCTTAGTAAGTGGATAGACCCACACCTGATCAATTTACGGAAATAAGGTGTTAAGATTAATTCCAAAGTGTAAAAAGTGCATTTGATGCAAATTAAGGTCCTAAGGAACCTGTAGCATGAAGTTGAGTTGAGAGCCTTCTTACTGATTGGGTTTGCCGTATTGGTTCATATAAGGGTCAACTTACACCGATTATATTTCTCATGTTAAAATTTTTTTTGGGTGATTCAATATATCAAATTGAAGCCCTTTGAGTCTTCTTTCCAATGCATCTGACCTTGCGCTAATCGGACTTCAGAGTAAAACGTTATGAGCGATTTAGTGAAGCTGCAATAGGCATTGTACGACTCTGTACGAGTCGTACAATCAACCTACGGATCGTACTGTTGGTCGTGGTAACTGCCAGTTACAGGTTTTATTTCGTTAGTTTTAAGGCATTTTGGTAAACTCCTATGCTTCTAAATCCTAAATGATGTAGTTTTGGGCTTCCTTAAGGTTAGATTAAAGGGATTAGCCTAGCCTGAATCCCCACCCTCTTCAAACATCCATAGATTGATCTTTCTCTCAAGAAGAAGCTAGGGCTCATCACCTCCAATATCTCAATTCCTCTTGGATCTTCAAAAAAAGTTAAGAGATCATCAACCCAGGTATGTAAGGCTATTAATGGGTGATTTCTTCTACCCCCATGCCCATCCTCTATGATTTTTACAAAATTTTATTAAAAACTCATGGGGTTTTGAAGATGATTTTTTATAAAAGTCTAATGATTTGATAATGGGTTTTGTGATTTTAGAATCTCATCATAATCTATGGGTTTTGATCAGTTTTGATTATTTAAACCATTTATAATTTTATCAATTTTGATTACTATGAAATTAAGCCTAATTATGCATGACCCATGATGAATCGATTTATGATCTTCTCATCAAATGATGATATTTATGAACCCAACATGATTTACAATTTGAATTATGAATTTATGATATTACGCATCATGATTTTATGAATTTCAAGCTATATGCATGATTTACAAATATGTATGAACCTTATAAATCATTAATTATGTTTTGGCCGACTCACGGACCTCGTTTCATGGATAGTTCATGTATGTACAAGTATATTTATGATAATCATGATTTAACTAGCCCGTGAATTCATGCATGTCATACTATGAGCACTATATATGTTTTTGGAGTAGTATCAACTCATGAACTACGTGCTATTGTAGGTATGTTGGGACCCCTTTGATGACTCTCCCCGGCCCTAATGGCCCTTTTTCATGGTGATATCACACTTTCATGGTCCTACCCTTGGAAAGGTAAGGACACCCTCCCGACTAGGGTTACAAGTCGAGCTTCATGTGTGCTCATATGGGGTATATCGGTTAAGAGAATCTCCCATTGTTCCTCATGATTTATGCATGTTTATAATTATGTATATTGGATCAAGTCATGTTAAATAAAGATTTTCTCTCATGATTATGATTACGATTGTAT